>JANAVB010013000.1:9483967-9486467 GCA_029216955.1 Iris pallida
CTTAGGTGTTAGTCGATAAACTCGAGATGAAATAGCTCAGCTCCCGGAATAAGCTCAATAGAAACTCGATGTCTCGGTCAGGTGGCAGTCCCGACAATCCTCGCAGAATAATCTTCAAACTCAGAGATGACAGGTGCTGAGGTGTCCTGCAGCTCATGTGAGTCCCAATGTGGGTGCATCACAACTCTCCCTTCCTCCTTGTGAACTCAAACTCCATCGCAAAAGACTATACTGCCCCTATGGCAGTCTATAGAGCAAAATGCTGGCTCAACCAGTCTATTCCAAGAACCACGTCGAATGTCGACATAGGGAATACAAGAAGTCGTGCCTTCATCTCTCTACCACATATCACTACAGGACAAAGTCTACAAACGCTACTAACAGGTACAATATAGTAAGCATTCTAATATTCTTATATAATGGGTATGGGAATGCTGTGTCTAGTGGCAAAACTAGTCGCTATGAATGAATGAGTGGCTCCAGTATCAACACTATAATGGCAGGAAATGAAGCAACTAAAACCATACCTGCTATACCTCTGGCTCTGTCTCTGCATCCTCAACAACTAGAGAGAATACCTACCCATAATTCTGTCTAGGGCCCTGAGCGCTGGCCCTCTCGAACGTGCTGACTAGGGTGGTAAGGGTGGACGAGGTGCTCCTGCTGCTGGCCGAGGTGCTAGAAGTGCTGGGGCTATCAGTCTCGGGGTCTGCTGGGCATACACTAAGGACTGTTGCTCCGGACAATCCTTTACCTTGTGTTTTCCTGACCCGCATCTGAAGCACGCTCTAAGTCGAGTTCGACAGTCCTTCATGAGGTGTCCCCTGCTTCCTACAATAGTTGCAGGTGGGCTTGTGATAAGGTGTAGGCCTCTTTGGAACTATCATATGGGCCTCCTGATAGGTCTACCCTGAGTAGCTCAGGCTAGTGTAACTGCTGGTGTATGACGTCTCGAGGTCTATTGTTGCTCCTTACGAAGAATCTCCTGAGCACGAGCTTCTTCTAAGATAGCTGAATGGGAGACTCGAGACTATGTAGTCATATTGACTTGAGCTCTGGTGCTAGCCCCTGATGGAATCTCTTCGCCTTCTCTAACTCTATCGCGATCAATCCCGCACTAAATCTACTCAAGCGATTGAATCTGAGTCATACTCATCAACTGTCATATTTCTTTGCTTCAGTTGAAGGAACTGGTCATATAGACCGTCTCAAACATGAATAGGGAAGAATCTCTTATAAAATGAATCATAGAACTGATTCCAGGTGATCCCAGCACCTAATCGTCTCTCTTCTGCCTTCTACTAGTGTGAGCATTAGCTTCTACTAGTAGGTCCACTGCTGTCATCCAATCTCGAACTGGCAACTAGGATGCCTTCAGTAGCTTCTCTGTACTAATAAGCCATTGTGACACCTCTAGTTGCTTCTCCGTTCCTCTGAAGGCCTTGGGGTTCATGTTTGTGAAGTTCTTGATAGAGCCTTCATAAGGATGCAGAGTCGGTGCTGGTGCTAGTACCGGTATCGAGGTGGAGGTGGAGGTCTAGCCAATGCTGCCATCATAGTCTGTCTTATCAGCTCAGTCTGCTGCCACTGAGCCTGCATCATGGCATACATAAACTGGGAAGTAGGGCTCCCATCAGTCAGTGGTGGAGGCATTTGAAGTCCCGACTGTGGTGGAAACTGCCGAGGAATGGTAGTGTTGGAGACAGTGGTACATTCCTCTTGATGGTACGGTAGTGGTCTGTCCAGCCTGCTAACTGGGGTGCTGCGATCTCTGGGTGCACTGTCGTCGGAGTCGTAATTGGCTGTGACTGTCCTGGTTGGTACGGTGTCACCGGAGTCATCGGAGGATTCTGTCCCTCCGGGGTAGCCTCTTCACGAAATGTGAGGGCCAAGGCAGAAAAGCCCTCTTCTTAGATTTGTACTGTTGTATGAAGAAATAATGATGATATTAGGAAAGGTTAGATATGAGGTAGTTCAAGTAATCAAAATTTTTTTGAAAAGATTGGAAGTCAAAGAAGTATTAGTTCTGGATGAGATACCATTTCTATTCCTATATGCAGGCTTGTTGGGCACAGTCATGCATCCCAACAATATTTTTTGACCTGCATGGGCCACCACAAAAGCATATAACGCCCCAGTCCCAAAATACTTAGGACCAAGTACGTAGACATGCCAGCTACACATATACGAAGAATACTCCAATATATGGAATTCTCGTATACATACATAAGCTATATATATATATATAATAATCACAGGCTAGAATATAATGATCTAATCTCATTATAGCTCAACACAGAAGATATAAGAGTCCAAATATATAAGTGTATCAGGAGATAGCCGGGTGGGCATACCCACTCCAAACAGCTATAAAAATAGTCTCAAATGATTGGAGTCCAACCTCCGCAAAATAAAAAAAAGATATAAAAATGTCCACTAAATGTCTCAATGAATAAATAAAATTGAAACCAGTAGGAGTTGCCTTATTATCAATGTATAA
>JANAVB010013000.1:9491467-9633967 GCA_029216955.1 Iris pallida
CATATCCCGAAAGCGGGTGCGGGTCATGATAGACTCCCAAAGCTCTGATACCAATTTGTTGGGGCACAGCAAAAATAAACCCAAGAAACTCAAAGAAAATTCACAACCACAAAGACAATGATTTACGTGGTTCGGCCAAGATACATACTTCCACAAACGACGGTGATTTAGTTCCATTATGAAGAAGAAAAAAAATTACAATAGCTCTCAATACTTCTCTTTGTGCACTCAAAAACTCTCTATCACAAAGGTAAAAAAATCTCTCAAGCTATTATGTTAAACTTATTGAACAACTTTAGCTCTCTTGTGTTGAACTTATTCAACAACTTGAGTACAATGTGATACTTGTGTTGAACTTATTCAACAACTTACATTGAACTCTCTTGGAGGTATATTTTATGGAGAACCTTTAGACCCATTTATATACCATAAAATTACATCCTATGTAGGCTTAAAATCCAATCTTATGTAAGATTATATATTAGAAATTCAATCCTATGTAGGATAATAATATATATGGTCAAATGCAATCTTATATAGGATTACCATATATATGGTCAAAAAAGGTCATAGGCCTATTTTTCGATACTTTCCTTCAGAGGAGGATTGTAGATATTGTTGATGCGGCATTGGTGAAGCAGTGGTAGAAGTTCAGGAATATGAGCTCCCTATGGAGCTTGTTTATGAAGCAGCACTACTGCCAACGGAAGCACCCGACGGGGCTATTGTTAACTACAAGGCATCATTGGGGTGGAGGCGCCTGATCCGAGGCAGGATGCTCAGAGAAGAGTTCATTCGAATGAGAATTGGGTGTGGGGAGTGTGATGTGGTTATGAAGAGATGGGCGGGAGGGCAGCTGGCACTCCCGCGAGTCTTCCCGCTACCGATCGACAAGGTCAACCAACTGTGGGGTACGGCTGGTAATTGGGATTTCGAGATGATTGCAGCGCTGTTCGATGAGGAGATAGCTACATTCAAGCTTAAGGGATCGACACTAACAAAGAAAAAGACAAGCTGTGTTAGGCTGGTAACGCGACGGGGAGATTCTTATTTCGATCGACGTGGAATGAGGTACGTACTAGATATGAGAGTATTCATAACCTAGCTGCGGCTTTGTACAGGGGATTCCCTACCATGTGGTTGATACTTCTCTGGCGGGTTCTCCTAAGGAAGATCCCTACGGACGAGACTGTGAAGGAAATGGGCACTCCTATCATTTTTCGGTGCCACTGTTGTATCGATCATAAGGAGGAGACTATTGGCCATATTTTTTTGGAAGGAGATTCGGCAAAGGAAGTGTAGAATGTCTTAGAAGATGAGAGAGATGGAGAGGCCAGCGATAGGGGAAGCACAATTTGGGACAGATTGTAGGATTGGTGGTCCCCTAATAGACCGGTCGAGAGGAAGATGGCAGCGGTGGCGATCGTCTCGGTACTATGGAAAAACATAAATAAATATAGATATGAAGGCTACTCATTTAGCATTCACCAGCTGATTGTAGAGGCCAGACGACAGAAGAACAAACTCGAGTGGAAGGAGGAGGATTAGAATAGGGAGATAGAAATAATAGCGGACGATTGGGAGATTATGGGTTTGACTTGTAATTTTTTTGTTCTTTTTTTTGGGGGGGGGTATAATTTATTTTTTGTTAGGCTTTTGGGGGTATACTTGTGTATTACTTACTGCCTTGGCGATCTATGAAATTTTTTTTCGTAAATATATATATATATATATATATATATATATATATATATATATATATATATATATATATATATATATTAGAAATGCTTGTTTATATAAATGCATAGCCTTTGAAAATATTCCAACAAAATAAAGTTCATTAAAAAATACATATAGATTATTTTAAAAATTATTTAAAGAATTATTTATATATAACTCTTATTAATATATATATATATATATATATATATATATATATATATATATATATAATATATATATATTTTTATATATATATATAGAAATTTATTTATATAAAACTTATTAAAAATATTATTATATAAAAGCCAAATAATTTTTAAAACTAGAAATTCCATAAAAATTCATGAAGTCCCATATATAAGTTAATCAAAATTTATTATTATATATATATATATATTTATTTATTTATTTATTTTTATTTTTTATTTTACCGAAATCCCCCAATTTTCTTCATATCAAGGCACAAAAACCAAAGTGTCACGACCCGATCCCAATATAATGGGTCCAGTCGGATCATGTCCAGCCTGCACCGATGTGAGACGGCGGCAGTAAGGTGTATCAAGCAGTGAACACAAGCAGTAAAAATGTCTAAACGGAAAATAAAACATTTTATTAAACATTCTGAAGTACAACTAAAGTCGAAATGAAAATGAAGACAAAGCAAAAGTATTCAACATCACAAATGTTTGTTTATTATAACTTTAGAAAAAGTAAACTAATCAGAAAAGGGTGCAACTAGGACTCCTGGTTCCTCTGCCCTGGTTCAGTTAAGTCCTCAGAACCCAAGTCGGGCCCATAATAGGAAGTGTAAGCCAGCTCATCATCGTCGCAGTTACCTAAAAATGTTATCTCCAGTCAGGAGGGAGCAAGACACACAAATCCATTCCAGCATTTTATTCAATAATTAAAAGATGAGACAAGAAGCAGTTTATAATAGAAATATGATTTTATAAATAATAATAATAATACAGTTATGTAGTAAAAACTCTGAAAAATAGAATGATGCAATCTAGCTACAGTAGTGTTTAGAGCATGTAACAGCCTGTGGCCGGCTAAGGTTGGAGGCAGTAAGTGTTCTAATGAACACGGTCCGGTTTTGGCCCAAGTGAGTTGGGCTTCCGCTATCCACAGTGATTCAGTAAGGGGCTTTGACCACAGGTGTTAATGTTACTCCCCCAATCCCTGAGTCAATGATTCAGTAAGAAGTCAAGTCAATGATTAAGTAAAGCAGTCGATATGATCCGAGTGGGATCCCGTGAGTCAGGTGTCGATACAGCAACTCTATCATACAATAGAATTAATTACCAATTAAAACACGAGTTTAGATAAGTATGACTTGCCTTGGTTCTCCCGAATGATGTAGACAGGAGCACAACACGGATCTGACGTAAGTTCTGAATCCTACATTAATAATAATCTGCCCTTAGAACTTATTCCAAAGATTGGCTAATAAAGCCACTAAATGCAAACTACGTTAATTATAAATATTGCTATTTTATTAAAGAAAATAATAATTTAATTATGTAATATTTTGGTAAAACTATTTTATTAGTATTTTAAAAATAGGGCAGAAAATAATATATGTTGGAATATATTCAAAATAGTAGCAGCTTTTATCATGATTTATTTTAATAGAAAATATTACGTAAACTCGGAATATTCGAAATCTAATTTAATATTTTTCTAAATAAACTTTACAAAATATTTTACTAATACTATTTCTTTAGTAAAGAATAATCATTTTTAATAATAAAAATATCAAAAATATTATTTTAGTAAAAATTACAATTTTATTAGAAAATATGTTATTATCTCTAGTTTTTCATTTCCATAAAATTATTAACAGAAATAATGGTTAAAATACGAAAATAAACATTTTTACCTAAAAACATAAATATATATAGTTTTTGGCCTAAAAAATACCATTTTCTATATTAACATATATTTTGCTATATAATTAATATTTTGAGACTAAGTTTTATCATTTAATAATAATAATTATGAAATTATGGCAAAAGTGATATAATCGTTGAAATAACGTTAAATCAACGTTATTCATAATTAAACGTAGATGATAACTCTAAATTCCATTAAGCTAACTAATTAAGATTAACCATCTAATTAAACGCTAACAAAATTATTACCGAATCTAAAATAGGAAACTACTAAACTGGCTATCCCGGAACAAAAATGGTTCTGTGAATTAACTGAAGGTTGCGGGGTTTATCGAAGGCTGTGACGGAGCACCAAGGGGATGCCTCGGACTTGAAACGCACGCGGGTACGGGCACGGACACAGACACGGACATGTGCACGCTGACGGCACGAGGACGTACGCGGGAAGTGCTGGCGGCGCGGGTTCTGGCACGGGGCACCGCGGTGCAGCGGTAGGGAGCACCGCAGGGTCTACGGGGTCCGGCGAGGGGCACGGGGACGCCGCACGGAGGCCGACAGGTGCGCCAGTGGTTGCAGGTCGGGCTGCGAGATGGCAGAGGTCGCCAGAGGGCGTGGTCGCAGGTCTGGAGGGGTCGGCCCTTCGGATACTGTAGGAGGTGATGGTGGTATGGGAGATTTGTATGGAGTTTGGGATGGAAGAATGGTGAGGGGGTGATGTTGCTGGTAGTTGGGAAAAGAGATGGGGAGAGAAAATTTTTATAGAGGGAGTTGTGCTGCTATGAGGAATGGGAGAGTGGGGGGAGGGATTTGAGGAGGAAATTAGGGAGAGAGAATATGGGGAGAGGTAGGAGGGATTTGACCGGGTGTGAGTGAACGTGTAGTAGAGGGGTTTAACAACTTTCCCTCCTTAGAAAATTTTGTCCTCGAATTTTCAAAGATAAGGGCAGGTTACAATCATGCCTCAAACCAGTAAGGGTATTATTTCTCAACAATCTCATGCCTAACTAGGCTAACTGTTTCATATCAAATCTATATAGTGCAATATCTTCATCAGTCTATCCAATGTTCTCAAATAACATTCTTCTCTCCTTAGAAACACAGTCACTATCCACAATTATGGATTTATGCTTTCGTCGCTGAACTATCAATCACCATCATAACCTTGAAAATTTTGTCTTTTCACCTTTTCCTACAAAACACATATAATATTTTTCGCAATATGTTTTGTACTTCCTTCAGCTTGCTGATATATATCCAAAATTTAACTCTATGTCATACCATTCACGTCCATATTCATCTTATTCATTTCTGACCAAAATATTATAATTTGGTATACTTCGTCTTATCTTCATACTCTAGTATCAAGCCTCAATAACCCAATATCACATTTAAAATCCAACATCAAGTTTCAATACTCCAATTTATCATGATCAGTGAAATTTTTATCATTCCTTACTCATATGTGATCACTCTGTAATTTATTTAGACGTCCATTTTCACCAACATGTATATATCTTGATTCTAAATCCTTATTTACATATTTGATCCCGAATTCTCAATAAAATTTAATTATCATGTTTAAGCTCGAATCCTTCATCTTGATTTTACTGTATCTTTTTGACCAAATTTTTCTCTGTTAAAAATATCTTATTTTATCTCCCAACCTTGTATTATTTACAATCCTTCTATCTCTAGTTTCTGATTTAAAATCTTTTGCACCATTCAATTCATTCGATTGTCATCCTTAATTAGTTACACCTTGAGTCCAATTTTTTTTGTTTCGGTCGTCCTTTATATATCTTCTGATTCATCATGCATCTTCCTAAAGTGCATCTCCATGCTTATCATTTAACAGCCTCTAATCTACAATGTCAATTTGCTTGGTATTCACATCATTAATCATCCCTTCCTTGATTCAAATACAAGTGTTCATATTTATCTCATCTTATTCCCAAAACTCATGTACTCTATAAATCCCTGCTATAGATCGTTACAGATTTAATTCATCAGGACCAAACTGATTCGAGACATGATCACTAGGTACAATGATAAAATATAGGTACGGTCAGAATTGTCTAGATATGATCTGGGATAGAGTTGGAATATTATTGTGAGCAAAATTATTTTAGGCATGAGTAAAATCTAGGTACGATTAAAATATGATCATAAAATAGGGGAAAATCAAATAAGGTCTCGTGAAATAGAGAAGGCAAGAAAGAAACGAATGTCAACAGTTTATTGAGAAGGCAGGAAATAATGGAATCTTCTGAGAGGAGGGACTAAAAATTCTAAATCAAATTGGAATGGCGTATAAGGGTTTGTGACTCAGAAAAAAGTAACAAATTACATGATAGTAGGATAGCGAGGGCGATTAGAATATCTATGATAGGAATGTAATCGGATAAGATATTTCTGAAAATGGAGACAACCGCTAGAAATATAAATCCTCTAATTGGATAAAATTTAGAATAATTTGATGGTGCTAAAAAGACAACCCTGGTATGGATATAGTCTTAATAATATTCGAAAATCAAATATATCCGAAGTCACTTTGCCTCAAATTCATGCATCACCAGAGTGCACCTGACTGTAGTAAATTTTTAGCTCCAAAACTTGAATAATGATAGGTTACCGAGTAGTCTATCAACTTTATCCATTTCCTAGCTGAACAAAATAGAAGACAAACATGATGAATTTAGGACGTAGTCTCAATAATATCTGAAAACCTATGAACACCTGAAATCACTTTAACTTAGAGTCTATGCCTCGCCAATGCGCATCTGGCTTGCAGTAAACTCGCAGTTTCCATAATTCAGATAAATGGCTACAACGCATATGTACGAAGCCATATTAGGTCACTGAATATTTTCTCAACTTTGTCCATGGGAATTTCAAAGGGATAGCTCAACAATTCAAAAGTTTTCCAATGACTAAAGAAAATTAAATAATAGAATGGAATCAATTCTCTAACCGTTCCTGCTTCATGGTACTCAAGGATTGAGTTTAGAAGCTTTTAGGCCTTGAATTTATCAAGAAGTTGCCTAGAGAGAGTAAGGTTTCAAGTTGAGTGGAGGAAGTCAACAAATGAAAATATTCTCGGTCCTTGGAATAACTTAAGAAATATCAAGGTTTAGGTACAAACATAAACAAGGTAGCCTACGAAACTATAAGCAAGCAAAAATAGATATTATAAATAGATAATTTCGGCCCTATGTTGTGACTGGGTGAAAATAATCTAGATGTTCTAGTTGTTTCTAGAGTCTATTTTCTTACAGTCATACCTAGACCTAAGTCAGATTGTAGGACTGCATGCTGGTCTAGACTAAGTTGACTAGACCAATTTACAGAACGGACCTACATAGGCCACCACTAAAAATATGTCACGACCCGATCCCAATATAATGGGTCCAGTCGGATCATGCCCAGCCTGCACCGTTGTGAGACAGCGGCAGTAAGCTGTATCAAGCAGTGAATACAAGCAGTACAAATGTCTAAACGGAAAATAAAACTTTTTATTAAACATTATGAAGTACAACTTGTCATGACCCGCATCCAGTGTAGGGGCACGAGAAGTGGGTACATCCAGCCTACGCCGCAGTGTCGGCGGTAGAACACTGTTCTAGGTCACTATCTAAACAACAACTCACGTAATTATATAATATACTTATCAAAATCTCAACTCCGAACGGAGGACAAGTATAAATATAATGAAATCTCAATCACAGTCTAAGCACGATATAATAACACAGAAGTTTATAACTAAGACTAAATAACAACGACAAAACCAACTACTAAATAATAATAATCTTAAACAATCTCAAAACAAAACAATATCTCAACTTATTACAACTTCAAGTTCTAAAACATGAAAACTAAACCAAGTCTACTAGCTAGTCTCCCGATCACTCCCGAGTGTCGGGGCCAAAGGTAGCTAAGCCATCTCCTGCTTCAAGGCAAGTAGGGCAAATGTCCTCAGGACAATCATCTGTAATATTTTCAACAGGTCCAGTCAGGACAGGAATGAGCACAACTCATCTAGAAAACCCAAGTAAATGACAGAGAACTATAAAGCAGTTATAGACAGTTTTATTGATGAACATGGTAGTTTATATTCAGGTGATGGCATAGAGAAACAGTTAAGATACAAGGAAAGTAAGGTAACTAAAACAAGAGAAGAATCATGGCAATAAAGACTAGTAAAATAAGATTCTAGCTGAACTAGAGTAACATGATAAGTCCAGACAGTAAATATAAGATAAGTGTAAATCTAATGTAAATCCAGTACGAGATGAATCTAATACAAGATGAATCAGTACAAGATGATTCTAGCCAGTGATCAAGAATCCAGGTGAGACCAGCTATATTCTAACAGTGTATTTTAAAATACCTGAGATCGACATGTAAACGACTGTAGGTATCAGGCACATCACTCACTGATCAGGCGAGGGATGGCTATGCTTCCAGTAGATTTCCAGTTTGGAGATTCCAGATTTGGGGTATGTCTACATAGTCTTACTCAATATTTTCCCGTCCCGCAATACAAGAGAATCCAAAATTTGACACGAGAATCGAGATGAGTCCAAGCCAAACATGATGATACCAATAATAATTCCAGAATGATTCCAGTAATAGAGGCCAGACAAGATGGTATGTGTGTCGTATATATGAATCCAGAAATATCCATACGTGTTGTAACAGATGAATCACATAGAACTAACTAGAACTGAAGTACAATAATTGACAAGTAAATGAGAGAACTATCAGAGAATGTACTCGCCTGTCACTCTGAAAAGAGTAGTGTAATATCAGATGTCTGCACCGGAGTCACAATGTCCTAAATAGAGCAGTATGGGTTATAATAGTGTTTAAAATAAGGTAAATGAAGATTATGATGTAATCTACATGATTTCTAAGCCAATCTAGGTCAAAGTCAAACTTTTTCAATTAGTCAACATCCAAGTACTTGGTCAACAATTGGTCAACTTCCTAGAGTTTTGCCTATGTTAGCTATCTAGGTGTTGGCAACTAAAAATTAGTCAAAATCCCTATAATAGACTAACTCTTAACTTCCCATATCCTATCAAGTCACCCATAACTCAATACATATATTCTAAGCACACAAATCTCAAATACCACATATACATAATATATCTCAAGGTATCTTACATATCTCTATAGCATATATAGGTATTATTGATAACAACTCAAGTTCAATTACCTATACTCCCTAAACTGAGACTAATGCCCACAAGGCAGAACCAAAAGAAGGATCTGAACATGGTAAAGGAGATTGAACCCACACAAGGCCGACCCAACTAATCTGGCCTCAAGCATAATTTATAACATATACAAATAGGTTATAGCTAGGCTAGGGTTCTGGTTGTAAGAAACAGGTCCAATACTCTGGACACTCAGGTCTGAACACACAAATGTTCAAGGCAGTATAAAAAGATATGAAGGCATGCAATTCTGAACATTCTTCTAATGTAGGCAACAAGAGGGATAAACATATGGGGGGTTTTGAACTAAGTCTAATAGGTGGGACTAAATCAATATGATATGCAGGAACTAGATTTACTTCCTAAAGGGATCTGTATTCGAAGTAAATGACAACACTTTTAGGTGTACAATGGACAGGCCAAGATGGAGGACAGTACATCAAGGCAAGTCTGGACTCGAACAAGGCTTGGATAATTAGAGTTAAAGAATCTCACTTGAGTCCCTAACCCTCCTCTCACTGGACTATACCAATGTGAGGCAGTGGACATGTTCATGAATGTTTGAACTTGAAGGCAATGCAGTAGATAATGAAATAAGATGGATATGAACTAAAGGACTGGTCAAGTAGTGAAATGGATAGATACCTAAAGCAATATAGATTGGTTCCTGTGTGATGTAGGTAGTAATGTAGAGGAGGAGTACTTATACTCTAAGTTCCAGTACCCATCTGATATATATATATATATATATATATATATATATATATATATATATATATATATATATATATATATATAAATATATATATATATATATATATATTCACAAGTGAACATGATTGAACAAGTCTAAGACTGAAACATATAGGTGATGTGAACTGTTGCCAAGGTATGTTATTGATCAAGGGATCCCCAAGGTTGAATCATGGACTGAACAAGTTTCCAAATGAACTAATAGGATGTGGCTAATAGCTAGGGTAAGGGAACATCACAATGAAGAGACAGGACAGTTATCCAATGTCCAAGGATCAATGAACAGGTATTTATTCATATGGAAACCTGAAACATAAAGTGGGCTAAAGGAAAAATACTAAGGGAAAGGTGTAAATACAGATCTGGAACCATATACAGGACAACATGAAATGTGGGGGACAGAACCAGTATTGTTCTAAGACCAAAATACAAGTTAATCTGAATAGTGGTGAGTAATAGGTAAGGCATTTGGACAGCAACATATAGAGGATGCAGACAATAGGTGAAGGATAACTAATAACCCCTTGTTGGGATTTAGTCATTAAAAGAGGGCAGATAAATGGAATTACATACAGGACATCTCATGGCAAGTGTCAGGCATGTAGTGTTAGAGGTCACAAACCAGTGTGTTTTCGAGTATCAAAACTTGGTGTCGAATATGTGTGTATGTGTGTGGTTGCATGGCAAATCATGTAAGCTAGTGTGTCCATGACTGTGTCTAGTGTCATGGTGTCAATCACATGTCCATAGAGTGTCATAGGGTGTCAACATATCAAAGTGAAACGTGTCCAAGTAGGGGGTCGAACCCAGTGTCAGAGACTGTATTCAACACAGTCTCGTGCTGACATGTCGTGTCCACTAGGACACGACACAAGCCACTAGGGGTCTCGTGGTTAAGTGTCTAGGTAGCCTAGGTCTAGGTGGTCGTGTCTAAGACCCTGATATGTGTCCATGTGTCACCGTGTCCTAGATACGAACACGTATCAGAACGTGTCTGTGCGCGTGTGTACGTGTGTGTAAATTCAGTGCGAAGTGGGATTTCTTCCAATTCCGCTCGATAAAATCTCTCCAAATTTTGTGTGCATGTTGTCAGTGGTTGCCCGCACCCACACACCAAATTTTAGGTGTCGTGGTGCCGTGTCGTGTCCTGTATCGACCCCGAGCAGCAGGGGATGTGCACAGTACAGCGTATCCAACACGAATTTGGACACAAAGATGACACAGTTTCGTACTCAGATAATGGGGATAACAAATCATATATATACAGCTACAAATTTGTAAAATTATTTTTTGAAAATAACAATAAAAAGTTCCTTGTGACATTTTGTCAAACACGTAATAAAGAGCACTGATACGTGTCCGATACGGACACAAAATGGACACAAATTCCTACCAAACATAGGCTACACCTAGGGAAACCCTAAATAGATGCATCTATGTAAAGAAATTAGGAATTCATTAGGGTTTGTAGGGTTTTACCTATTGAGAGTGAAACCTCAATAAAGAGTGCTTTGAATGAGAGCCTCTTACAACTTGCAATGATTCCAAGCCCCCAATTCCTTGCTAGCCAGTCTCCAACAGCATCTACACCGAGAATAGAGTCCAATGCAATTGGTTTGGTCCAATTTGGTGGAGAAATGAAGAAATGGTGAAGGTTTAGGGAAGAACAAAGTTAGGGTTCTTTGTAGAGATAAAAAAAGAGGCAAAATTTTGGGAGGTGATTAAATAAGGAAAGAAGGCTATGATGGCTGTTGTAAAGGCTAGGGTTAGGGTTTTAGATGAGTGGCTAAGGTTACTCCACCAATTTCTAGCTCATCTAAGGGCTCACATTGAAAGTAGGTTCTCTACACAAATATCTAACTAAAATATCTACCCATAAATATCTAGATATTAATCTAACTTAGCCATTAAGTCTCTAACCCTCTAACTAAGCCTCCATGAACATCATTAGCATCTAGGTTAGGTTAAAACTAGGTTAGTCTCTAATAAAATAATTAGCACTATAATAATCAACCAAAATTCATTTTCATCAATAAGTCAAAAATGACCAAAATACCCCTAGGCTAAAAAGTCACAAATAATCATCATAATCACATGGCTAGGCCTCCTTGGCAATGGTTAGTCTCTAGGTCATGCAGTCTCTAGGGTTTCACTAGCAGCACATCAAAATCACAAGTCATGACTTAAGATAGTTTTAAATTGATTAAAAATCACCAAAATTATAACGTGATATAAATATCAATAAGTAAATGATTATAATTACAAAAGTTCAAATTTACCCTCATTTGGAAAACTGGGAGTTACACAACTAAAGTCGAAATGAAAATGAAGACAAAGCAAAAGTATTCAACATCACAAAGGTTTGTTTATTACAACTTTAGGAAAAGTGAACTAATCAGAAAAGGGTGCAACTAGGACTCTTGGTTCCTCTGTCCTAGTTCAGCTAAGTCCTCAGAACCCAAGTCGGGCCCATAATAGGAAGTTTAAGCCAGCTCATCATCGTCGTAGTAACCTAAAAATGTTGTCTCCAGTAATGAGAGAGCAAGAAACACAAATCCATTCCAGCATTTTATTCAATAATTAAAAGACGAGATAAGAAGCAGTTTATAATAGGAAATATGATTTTCTAAATAATAATAATAAAACAGTTATATAGTAAAAACTCTAAAAAAATAGAATGATGCAATCTAGCTATAGTAGTGTTTAGAGCACGTAACAGCCTGTGGCCGGCTAAGGTTGGAGGCAGTAAGTATTCTAATGAACACGGTCCGGCTTCAGCACAAGTGAGTTGGGCTTCCGCTATCCACAGTGATTCAGTAAGGGGCTTTGACCACAGGTTTTAACGTTACTCCCCCAATCCCTGAGTCAATGATTCAGTAAGCAGTCAAGTCAATGATTCAGTAAAGCAGTCGATATTATCCGAATGGGATCCCGTGAGTCAGGTGTCGATACAGTAACTCTATCATGCACTGGAATTAATTACCAATTAAAATACGAAGTTTAGATAAGTATGACTTGCCTTGGTTCTCCGATTGATATAGACGGGAGCACAACACGGATCTGACGTAAGTTCTGAATCCTACATTAATAATAATCTGTCCTTAGAACTTATTCCAAAGATTGGCTAATAAAGCCACTAAATGCAAACTACGTTAATTATAAACATTGCCATTTTATTAGAGAAAATAATAATTTAATTATGTAATATTTTGGTAAAACTATTTTATTAGTATTTTTAAAATAGGGCAGAAAATAATATATTTTGGAATATATTCAAAATAGTAGCAGTTTTTATCGTAATTTATTTTAATAGAAAATTTTGCGTAAACTCAGAATATTCCAAATCTAATTTAATATTTTTCTAAATAAACTTTACAAAATATTTTACTAATACTATTTCTTTAGTAAAGAATAATCATTTTTAATAATAAAATATGCAAAATATTAGTTTAGTAAAAATTACGATTTTATTAGAAAATATGTTATTATCTCTAGTTTTTCATTTTCGTAAACTTTATTAACAGAAATAATGGTTAAAATACGAAAATAAACATTTTTACCTAAAAACATAAATATATAGTTTTTGGCCTAAAAAGTACCATTTCCTATATTAACATATATTTGGCTATATAATTAATATTTTGAGACTAAGTTTTATCATTTAATAATAATAATTATGAAATTATGGCAAAAGTGATATAATCGTTGAAATAACATTAATTCAACGTTATTCATAATTAAACGTAGATGATAACTCTAAATTCCATTAAGCTAACTAATTAAGATTAACCATCTAATTAAACGCTAACAAAATTATTACCGAATCTAAAATAGAAAACTACTAAACTGGCTATCCTGGAGCAGAAATGGTTCTGTGAATTAACAGAAGGTTGCGGGGTTTACCGAAGGCTGTGACGGAGCACCGAGGGGATGCATCGGACTCGAAATGCATGCGGGCACGGGCACGGGCACGGACACGTGCACACGGACGACACGGGGACGTACGCGGAAAGGCTAGCGGAGCGGGTTTTGGCGCGGGGTGCCGCGGTGCAGCGGCAGGGAGCACCGCGGGGTTTGCAGGGTCTGCGGGGTCCGACGAGGGGCACGGGGATGCCGCACGGAGGGCCGGCGGGTGCGCCAGTGGTTGCGAGTCGGGCTGCAAGGTGGCAGAGGTCGCCGGAGGGCGTGGTCGTGGGTGTGGAGGGGTCGGCCCTTCGGATGCTGTGGGAGGTGATGGTGGTGTGGGGGGTTTGTTTGGAGTTTGAGAAGGAAGAATGGTGAGGGGGTGATGTTGCTGGTAGTTAGGGAAAAGATGGGGAGAGAAAAAATTTATAGAGGGAGTTGGGCTGCTAGGAGGAATGGGAGAGTGGAGGGAGGGATTTAAGTAGGAAATTAGGGAGAGAGAATGTGGAAAGAGGTAGGAGGGATTTGACCGGGTGTGAGTGAACGTGTGGTAGAGGGGTTTAACACGAATCCTTTACAAGTAAGCGCAAAAAAGATAGAAAAAAGATGACAAAAGAAGGCAGCCATCCACTGCGCGAACTAGAAAAGCAAGGACTGCCAGAAGTCCTCAAGGCCGTGTTTGAAGTGTCTGCTAACTTTGTGAATATGTCGGAGAACCTCCCGGATGAGTTGATTAGATGAATATTGGTGTCCCTCGTATATGGATTTATTGTGGTACTTTCAGATGACCCACGTGATGGCGGCTGCAATGATCTGGTAGCCGTACGAGGCGTTACTCCAATTGGCAAGGAGATCGTTGAAGCTCCCACCGGCCTGGTCCTATTTACAACGCTGAGAAAGATCGGTCCAAACACTTGCAAGCAACTCTTCGGAGTTAGAAATATGGTCAACCGTTTCTGATTGTCTCACCGTACAGCAATGACACGCAGAAGCTAAACTAAAGTCGATAGTTCTGAGAGCGTCGTCGGTAGGGAGATTCTTACGAAATGCTTTTCATATCAAAAAGGACCACTATTTTGGGATGCAAGACTGCCAGAAAGAGCCAATGATGGGTGAAGGCACTCTAATACCGCAAACAATACTTCTGGCCGATGCTACCGAGAAGGATCCGTTGGTCGAAATAGACCACTGCAGAACATCAGGATCCGTTCTGATCTTTATCCCAGCGTCTGGGAGCAAAGCAGCAGCCTTGTCTCCAATCCATTCACGAACCCTATCCCAGTTCCAATCGCCCGAGGAATCCCATATATCACTGATCGAACTGTTCGGGGGAGCATCCGGGCACTGGAAAAAGAGATCTTCCCCAGGCCAACGTTCGAAGAACAGAGATGATCCGCCCAACCCCAACCGAAGCCGAATAAGAGGTTTAACAAGGCTCCTACCATGCAGGATGCGACGCCAAGGTGCGGAGGATCTGCAGTTGGAGTCAGCATTGAACGGATGAATATGCTTGAAATATTTGGCCTTCATGAACCGAGCCCATATATTTGGCTCAATCGAAGCTTCCACCACAAGTTAATTGAGAAAGCATCCACGATATGCGATAGCCTGCAAAAACTAAGACCTCCTTCATCGGTGGGTCTAGCCATGGAGTCCCAGCTAGCCTAATGGTGCATGTCCTTTTCATCGTTGTGACCCCATAAGAAGTTAGGGAAGAGGTTTTCGATGGTAGTGAGTACCTTCTTAGGGGGGAGCAGGCGGTTAAGGTGTATATGGGGATGGAGGAGAGGACGTACTGAATCAGAATTATCTTTCCGCCAGGTGATAAAGTTGCGTTGTGCCATCCTTCAAGTTTTTTCCTGATTCTGCCCACCGGCCCTTCGAAAATTCCCATGTTGGTTCTGTCGTACACCAACGGGCACCCCAAGTAGTGGAAAGGAGGGTATGCAATAGTAAAGGAAGTGATGTTGGTAAGAGTAGAGGAGTGGTCTCTATTGGTATTATGGTGAACGTAGATGATACTCTTGCTAGTTTTGACACACTGACCAGAGCACTTGGCGTATCTCTGCAGCGTGTTGTGGACCACTTCCACAGACCCGACGTCGCCAGAGGAGAATATGAGGCTATCGTCAGCATACACCAGATGAGCTATATATTTTTTTATGTATATATATATACGCCAGATGAGCTATATATATAATTTTTATTTATATATATATATATACATACATAAAAGCAATATAGGTTACAAGGCCTAAATCTAAAATATTAAATTGGCCTGCTAATAAAATCTGAATATTTGTGTTAGGCACAAGCCCAAAACCCAAATTAAATATTTATCCCTATTGATATACGTACAATTTACGTATATACACACATTTAAGTATATACATATTTATATATGTACTCATAAGTACACTAGCCCATAAAAGTTCACTTAAGAGTCCAACCTATTTGGAAAAAAACATAGTATTTTAATTTCCCTATGACCAAAGCCCAAGGCCCAACGGCTTTATTCCTAAACCCAAATATGCTACCATTTCCCAAAAAATGAAAACAAAATAAATAAAAACTGAAGAAATTGAAGAAAGAGAAAGAAAGAGATAGTACCAATCTAGAGAGGAGATCGAGAGAGAAAACAAATCGAGGGCAAAAGAGAGCGGAGGAGAGCTCACTGTTGGCGGCAGAGGTACGACGTTCATCGGTGGATCTCGGTCGAGTCGATCACCAAAATGGCTGCAGAGCTCGGCACTAGATGCCAACGACTCAGCGACGAGGAAGGTCGGGCACGGGTGCTGGGCTTGGCAGAGACGCATGCCGCGGTGGGTGCCATCGAGCAGATTGGAACTACTGTGGCTCACGGAGGAGCAGGCGGTAGTCGACAATGTAGTGCCCCAACCCGCAAGATGCCTTATGATGGATGGTTGGTTCGATGAAGCTTTGTTGGACTTGGGAATATGCGAAGGATCGTTTGGAAGGCTATGCGATCGTGGCAGAAATCGTCTTATAAATGTGAGTAGTGTTGAACCCTTCGAAGATCCTTTAGCGTTACGCTTAAAATAAAGGATAGTATGTTATATTTCGTACTGAGTTGCTCAATAACACCTCGCTTGGAATTCGAAAAGATAAAGAAAGATAATAATCGCCTGAACGTAAACTGTTATTGCTAGATGAATTATATGCTTGTACGATATTGCGATGAAATACATGACAAGTGCAGCAAAGTCCCAAATACTTGGACAGTGAGTATATCGAGCCTTAGCTCAATGAATAGATGGTAAAACAGATGTTAAGACCCAAGAATTGGGCAGTGAGTATGCTTGAATTACGTTCGAATGAACGTATGCTAAACAGATGCTAAGTCCCAGGAATTGGGCGGTGAGTACATTGAGTTTGGTTGGAAAGACGTATGGTATCAAAGATGTGAGAAAGGGCTTAGGTAATCACATTCTATTATCTTGTGCCTATAGAAGCATGGAAAAGAACAGGAAAGTCCATGCGGCTCAAAACAGGGGGAGTCTCATGCAGCTCAAGGATCTCTTAGAGCTTCATGCGGCTCAAAAATCCTTTAGAGCTTTATGTGGCTCAAAAGTCCCTTAGAGCTTCATGCGGCTCAAAAATCTTTTAGAGCTTCATGCGGCTCAAAAGTTCCTTAGAGCTTCATGCGGCTCGAAAGTCCCCGATAGCTCCATACGGCTCAAGAAAAGCCACGTGGCCCTATACGGTTCAAAAATAGGCCTCTACAGCTGGCCATAAATATTCTGTGCAGCTGGCTCATTAAATGCTCTGACGCAATGCGGCAGCTCTGACACAAATGATTGACAGCTCTGACATAAAAGTAAAATGATGACTCTGACATAATGACGTGCTCCTAGAAAGACGAAAAAAATCTTTATAGCTGGCATGATCCACCAATTCCGAAAGCTCTTTATGCGGATCGCTTCAAGGACTTCCATGCGGCTCTGACATGAGGCCACCCTTATGCAGTTCAGATGGGGGGCCATCCTTATGCGGCTCGGTTGTGGGGGCCACCCTCATGCGGCTCAGTTGTTAGGCCACCCTCATGCGGCTCAATTGTGAGGCCACCCTCATGCGGCTCGATTGTGGGGACCACCCTCATACGGCTCGGTTGTGGAGGCCATCCTTATGCGGCTCGGTTGTGGGGGGGCCACCCTCATACGGCTCAGTTGTGAGGCCACCCTCATGCAGCTCAGTTGTGAGGCCACCCTCATGCGGCTCGGTTGTGGGGGCCACCCTCATGCGGCTCGATTGTGAGGCCATCCTCATGCGGCTCGGTTGTGAGGCCACCCTCATGCGGCTTAATTACCAGGCCACACTCATGCGACTCTGCCAAGACGCCCTTCATGCGGCTCGCAGTATAATGACAGTTGGGACACGTGGCAGAGGGTTAACTAAGACTTATCCACTCGGAGTTGTTGCAACCAACAAATCATAACAATGCAGATTTATTACAACCAACACATCGGCCCAGATCGATTTCCAACAAACAGATCAAAGTTAATCTTAACCAATCTCCAACCGTCTATTTTTTAAGGCGCAGTTACTGCACACCCCACTTATCACTAAGTCCTATAAATAGCAGAGGATTATTCCTTTGCACACACACAGAGAAAAAGCACACAGAGCAAGAGAGCATCCCACAGAGCACCACGTAGAGAGAGAGCACTTCTTTGTCGGAGCCAAGGCCGCGTTCGATCGTCCTAGGAGTAAGGCAGAGTTGATATCACTTTTCCGAGCCTCTACTGTCATCCTCCAGAATCAAAACTAAACAATTGTACTTAGATTACTTTTTCTAGATTTTGTTCCTAGGCTCTCTTTGTACGAGCGAGTTTGTATTGTGAATCAAAGTTCAGTCCTCTCATAAAACTGTTCTGTTCTTAGATAATCAATGGCAAACAAAATGGCGACTCTGTTGGGGACTAACTTCTCCACTGCTGAGAAGTTGGTGATGCAATCGAATGTAGCCAAGCTTGGCTCCACGCAACAGATGCTGGTTGTTCGCTTCGATCAGCAAGCATTTGAAGAGATGCTCTCCGACGGAAGCGCTAGCCCGGTCAAGAAGCGAGCCCGCACGAAGAAGGCCCGCAGGGAGTGGAGGCCCAAGACTTTCGCTCCTCCTCAAGATCTGGAAGAGGTGTTCTCTGCTGTCCAAGACGGCGGAGAAGACTCCCATGCGGCCCCACTTCAGGCCGCAGTGGACCCTGCTGTTCTCAAGTCCGGCAAAGGAAAGCACTACGATGCTGGACTTGAGAAAGCAAATGGGGACTCTATGCGGTCCAGGAAGAAGCTGCCTAAGGGTGCCAGCCGCATGAAGAGGACTCATGTGGCCAACAATTCTAGCCGCATGAAGGCTCATACGGCCACTAAATCTAATCGTATGAATGTTCCTGCGGCAGCCAAATCCTGCCGCATAAATGCTGATGCGGCCACAAATGCCAGCCGCATGAATGCTGATACGACCACAAATGCCAGCCGTATGAATGCCCATGCGGCAGCCAAATCCAGTTGCATAAATTTTTATGCGGCCATAAATGCTAGCTGCATGAATGCTGATGCAGCCACAAATGCCAGCCGCATGAATGCTTATGAGGCCACTAATCCAAGCCGCAAACCATCTACTCCATACGACTTGGGTTCAGTGTCACTACCACATTTCTAGTTTGAGAGTATTTTTGACATTTTTGGGGTAATTTGAATTTATTAGAATTTATTTGAATTTATAGGAATTTTTAGAAATTATTTTGGAATTGTTTGAATGAGGGTTGACTAGGTTGACTTTGACTAGCTTTGACTTTGTGACCTAACCCTAGTTAAGTTGGACTTGACTAGATATGAGACCCTAGGTTAAGTTAAGTTAACCATACTCTAGTTAGTGAAACCAATTAGAAATATTGAGATTTGAATAGAAGGATTTTGACCACAAGTCATGACTTGTGATTTTTAAGTCATTGATTTATGACTAAGCCCAAAGCCCATTAGTCAAGTGCCCAAACCCTAACCCTAACATTTTGTCCAGCCAACTTAACCCCTCCTAGGGATCCCCCCTTATAAATAATCTCTTAGAAATTAGGGCTAGCCTCTAAGGAAGAACAAGCTTGAGAAAGAGGTAATGTCCCAACTTCAAAAATCCCTAGAAAATCTATTTTACCTCCTTTTTAATCCAAACAAATTGCAATAGGTTTAATTTTAGTTTTCTTGCTGTTATTACATTTCATTCTCAGATTCAAATCACTTTGGAGGAGTTTCACCATCAAGAAGAACATCTCTTATTAGAGCTTTTTGAGGGTTTTGATACATAGAGGTAACTTCCTATTTTCACCATAAAATTCTAGTTTTATTGCATATCTAGGGAGCCCTAGGCCTAACCTAACTATAGGAATAGGAAACCCTAGATTTTGGGTCCATTTCGTGTCCTATTTGGACACGTATCAGTGTCCCTATGAATGTGTTTGTGAAAATGCCACAGAGGAACTTTTGTGTTATTTTTGAGATATTTTTGAATGGAAAATTGTGTTTTGATGTCGCTTACACGATTGTGATTTACTGGAATGGATTCGTGCACGTGTCGTGTCGTTTTGGACACGCGTGCACATGTGCTGCACATGCTCACGTGCGGCCTTACGGATCCCCTGCTACTCGGGGTCTCCACAGGACACGACACGGTGAGTTTTTGACACGAAACTTTGGGGGTTCCTTGGGGCACCCACTGACACGCCACGTGTCAAGTTTCAGGGGCCCACGTGGCGTGTCGAGGGAGTTATTCACGTTGTACTGGTCGCCACTGTCTGTTCCAGTCAGTTTTTTCTTGACACTGATACGCGCGTGTAAGTTGGACACGCGGACACTAGGATACGGTGCAGGTCGACCTAGTCCTAGCTCTAGTATAGGTGTACATGTGTGCACGAGCATGTGGCCTAGTTCGTGCTGTGTCGTGTGCACGACACGTGTGCACACGTGCACGATACAGTGCACTGAAACAGTGCCTGCGTGCACTGTTTCGAGTATTGATTCACTTGGACACGTTTGTGTCCACTTTGGTGGACACGAACATGTTGTATGACACATATGTATTGTATACTTTCATTACCAACTCTTTATTTTGATTTTTAATGATTTTTTATTAGGTAATTGTCAATTTACCAATTTATGATACTAGGTATCATTTTTCTGAATTCCAGTTTTTAGAAATCCAAATTGGACACCTAATTAACCTATTTATTACTACTTAAATATTGATTTTAGTCCTATTTAGTGTTCTCCTATAGGTAATCTAGCTATGTGATGAAATTGGGTTCATTTGGTATTTTTTTTGCTGTCAAATGGGGATCGAATGGAAAACTGAAAACTGGAGTTCAGTATCCTGAACTAAGTAATGGGTTTCAGTTTTTTGTTTATGTCTTGAATCCCCTTCTTTTCCCTTGCTGTAAATTTCTGAACATCAATGTGGTTGGTCTCCCTTTCTAGTTTTGTGATATGTGTTTTGTTGGGGGAAAAACCTATTAACTGTTCATGTGCACACTAGGCATACACTTTCACAATTTTCACCCACACACTAAGACACTCTAACACTCACAAACATTACACACACACACCCACATTTCATTCATGTTCTCACATCACACACACACACACAAACATTACACACACACACACACTTATACTCTCTCTCTCTATCTCTCTCTCTCTCTCTCTATATATATATATATATATATATATATATTTTTTTTTCTCTCTCTCTCTCTCTCTCTATATATATATATATATATATATATATATATTCCCTAGTTATGCATATATGTTGAGCCTATATATATATATATATATATATATATATATATATATATATATATATATATATATATATATATATATATATATATATATATATATATAAAATATATATATATATATATAAAAATAAAAATAAATAAATATATATATATATATATATATATATAATGTGATGTTTCCTAATAATTGTACTATAACCTATGTAATGTACATATATAGGTAATATGTAGAAATGCCATAGAACATGTGTAGTTGGTCTAGATAGCCTAGTAGTGTTGTGTACTAGCTAGTGTAGGTTGAGTGACCTAGTATAGACTAATATAGTCTAGTATAGACTAGTTTGACCTAGTTTAGACTTGTTAGACCTAGTTTGACCATAGTTGACCAAGTTTGACTTCTAGGGTTGACCAGAGTTGACTAAGAGTTGACTTTGGCCTTGATTGACCTAGACTCATGTAGAGTGCATAGTAGAACTTTATTTTACCATTTTAGACTTGTTGTGACTTGTGTTGTTCTGATTAGGAGCCAGACACCACTCCTCGGACAGTACTTTCATATTGGACACTCAGATACCAGGCGAGTACATTTTCTGATCATTTCATATCCTGCTTAGAATTATTTTCCTGTTTTAGATTACTTTACTTGATGCTGTCACGACATTATCACGGATTGGTACTATATGGATCTCTTCATGCGATGTTATCCCCCTCGGAAGCATCGGGTACATTGTGTCATGTGCGTTTCACTTTCATCATGTAGTCCTTGACATGCTCATACAGGGAGATCGAATTCAGCTTCCACCTCCAAGGCGTGAACCTCGACCTACAGAGATGGAGAGCCCCAAGTATTGTTGTAACACCCAGTTTTCCAGATGAGGGTAATTTTGAAATTTTGTAATTATAATTATTATTTATTGATATTTATTTCATATTATAATTTTTGGTGATTTTTAATCATTTTTAAACTATTTAAAATCATGACTTGTGATTTGGTGTTTTGCTAGTGTAACCCTAGAGATAAGTGACCTAGAGCCTAGCCAAGTGATTAGGGTATTTCATTTATCATTTCTAGTTTGAGGATATTTTTGTCATTTTTGAATTATTTGAATTTAATATATATTATTTGGAATTTAATATGATTAATTAGTATGGTGTGGTTTAAATACTAGTTAATTGATTTCCATGTGGTTTAGATTAGCCTAACCTAGATTGACCTAACCTAGATTAGTCCTAGTTAGTCATGGTTAGACTAAGTTAGATTGGGATTGGTCATGGTTAGTCATGGCTAGTCATGATTTGTGATTTTGGTTAGTTATTAGTCATATTGATTAGTTAAGACTAGTGATAGGCTACCTAGATTTCATCTAGCCATTGAATTGTCTAGATTGATGGAGAATCCTTGGATCAACCCTAGCCCTAGATTTTAGGGCAGCCATCTTGGGATTCCCCCTATTTAATCTCTCCCAAAAACCCTTGCCTCTTTTATTCATTCTCATTTCTCAAGAACAAGGTGAGCTCCAACTTCATTTATTCTTGACTTCTCTATTTCTTATCCTTTTTTAACCAAATTTCTTGAATTGTAATCTAACCATCACCCTCTTGCTGTCCATGGAGGTAGAATACTGATTTGGGGATCCACAGTGCTCGGGCTACTGTAGCAGTGGGCTGCTTATTGAGTTTTTTGAGCTAGAGGAGAAACCTATTGGTAATCTCTCAAACCCTATCTAAACTATGGATTTATCATCATAGATGCATAGATCTAGGTCCCTCTAGCTTCGGGTAGGATCTGAACCCAACCTGTGTCGGATACGTATCGGACACGTATCAGTAGGCTAATAGGGTGTTCGACCTAATGTCTCAATGGGTTGATGTGTGCTATTTTCAAAATATTTTTGAATAGGAAAATAGGATTTTATGTGGCTTATTGATTTCTACACGACTGAGCTTGTTTCGTGTCGAGTCGGAGTCACACTGGACTCGTGGACACGACCAAGCGTACTGGACAGCGCTGTCCTGCTACCCGCAGGGTCGTGTAACCTATTTAGGACATGTGGACGCGTGTCCTTTGACACAGGCCTTGGGGCAATATCTGACACGATACCCACAAGACTACGTGTCTATTGGGTTCGTGTCGAGTGAAGGATTCGAACCGCACTGGACACGATTGCACAGTCGACTGAACCCAGTTCAGTATATTTAAGTTTGTGTGGTTTGGACACTTGTGTCTGGTATTTTTGGACAAGATGGTGAGTGTGTGACACATGTACATATCAACTATTAATTACCAACCTTAATCCCATTGATTATTTGTTAGTTTAACATTCGAATAGGACATGTTCCTAATTTCTGATATTGTGATGCATCAGTGAACTGGTTCATTGTTCCTTATTTTTCCATTTACTTTTAATGTTAAATGCCATGTGTTTTAGCTATGTTTTAAATGTTTGAACATTAGATATCATGTTAGGGTGCATTTTGTGTTAAGTTTGATGAAGGAGGATTCGATCTCAGAGGGAGTGTGTATTCCTGATACTCTAATGTATCAGTGAACATGATTCACTATTTTTACCTCTATTTATATTTTTGATGGTTAATATCATGTAATTAACTATGATTTAAATTTGCTGAACAACAAATAACATGTTAGGTTGTGGGGATTCATTTGTATTGAGATTGGTTGATGTGTTCATGAATGGTTGAATGAGATTGAATGTTTAGTTAGTACAAATCGATTTTTCTTCCTAACTGACAACCTGAGATTTGATCTTCGAATTTCTGAGACCCTATTTTAACCTGAAACTCTAGGCTACACTGCTTTCCCTATTGCATTGTTTTGAATTCCTTAATCCTGAGATTAAATGGTTAGTTAAAATTGATTTTCCTTTTGCCTAACTGTCATTCCAAACTGTCATTGGTTCTGAATCTAAGTTTATGACCTTCTAAATTCTAAAACTGTTCTGAACATGGGAATGTATCATGCTACACAATATGATGGGACACACTGAAAAATGGTTTCCCTGAGATGATTGTTGCATTTCACTCCTATGTTAACTATTATACACAGAGAGCACAAACCCTGAACCTGGGAAATGATTTCCAGGAACACTGGAATAGAATTCCTGAGAACACACCATGTCACCAGTAATCTAATGCACACAACTGAGGCATTGGCATTTGTAAACCTGTGACACACTGTCCTGAACACCTAAGACCCTGTCACTTAGTTTGAACACTGAGTTCATACTATCTCCCTGTTTTATGTTACTATTTTAACCCAGTTTGATGCTGTTGCAGTTGATTCAATATTGGGTTGGGGGAAATTGAGTTTGTGTTCATTAATCATTGTAGACTCTTCATGGTTGAGGCTTTAACTTATATAAATATACATGTTGTTCCCAAATTCCTTCCACTTGTATCAATCCTGAAATTAACCTTTTTCCTTTCACTTATGCTTCCTGTACACAGGATACTATTTAACATACTGTTTTAATCCTAAACCTGGGTTTACATTCAGCTAACACATACAACCTACATGACACTGTCACCTTATTGCTCTCTGCTGTACACTCTTGCACATGTTTCAGTCCACACACACAGAGGTTCTTAGTTCACACCCTCTTGACACAACTCTATGTGGCACTCACTCATACACACACATGCCCCTTGACACCCTCATGACTCTCACTCACACACACACATGAACCCATTCATGTGCCCCTTTCCTATTCTTCTATGTGTAAGCATATATTATAGGTAACCTATATGTTAATGTGTATTACTATATTATATAAATATATCAATATGTGTATTATATTGACATGTGGTTATGTGATATGTGGGTTGGCTTAGGCATGATATAGCCTATAGCCTAGGGCTCTTAGCCTATGGGTTTGGCTTGAATGCCAGTCTAGAGTCTAGTTAGACTTGTATAGCTTTGATCAGACCTAGAATAGACTAGTTAGACTAGTATAGACTAGTTTGACTTAGGTTTGACTTAGTTGACCTAGTTTGACTTTTAGGGTTGACCAAAGTTGACCAAGAGTTGACTTTGGTCTAGATTGACCTAGAATCATGTAGAATGCATAGTAGAACTTCATGTTACCATTTTTGACTTCTTGTGACTAGTGCTGTTCTGATTAGGAGCCAGACACCTCTTCTCGAATAGTACTTTTCATCCGGACACTCAGATAGCAGACGAGTACATTCTCTGATCATTTCATATACTGTTAGAATTATTCTCCTGCTTTAAATTACATTACTTGATACTGTCACGTTGGTCACACGGATTAGTACTATATGGATCCTTTCTTGAGATGTTATCCCCTCAGGGAGTATCGGATACTATATGTTCTGTGCGTTTCACTTACATTGTGTATCACTATGCTTCATGGTTCATTGAATTTTTTGTGACATGTACTCTCATGATCATAGAGTCTTTCTTGAATCCCCTATTTATGGGCTTTCCTAGAATCCCTATTTATGGGACTATCATGTACCATATTTCGGGGGTCGTTACATGAATCATAACATAACCTGGCTGGATCCTTGTGTATTGATTGGGGGTACGGGGAGTAGAAGTAGGCATATGAATAATATCCAAGTAGTATCTCATCTGATCACCTCCATAGTGTCTCATCAGAATCTTCTATGCCATTCACATGTTTATATTGTACTCTGACTCACTAGCCACTGTTAGTTCTCTACTTATAGTAGATATTTCTATTACTGTTCTCTCTCTGTTTACATTCTGTACTTTCTTTCAGTTTCCTGTATCTTACTTTACTGCATGATTATATTTTCTAACCTGCTATGAACTGTTGAGATGTATTGTGCTCGCTCCGTCCTGATTGGGCACCGTTGAATGTTTACAAAGGACGAGGATGAGGTTGGTGTTGACACTTTCTATGGGACAACTCTAGATGATACCTGTGATCTGAATTCCCAGTCGGATCCACTAGTTGTAGAGACTGAGGCTCTCTAGTCTAGGTTTTACTATTTCTGTCATTTGAGATCTGGATTGTATATATTCTTTTAAACTCTGTAGTTGAGACTTGTATTTCTGGATGTTTCTGAGATGTTATCTTAGACACTTAGACTTTTCTGATCATCTGTATTTTTATTTGAGTTCTATATCATATTATGCTTCTTCTTCCTTAGTTGTGATTGAGTTTACATTCTGCTATGTTACCCCCATTCGGGGAGTATAAACTGTTTAGCCTTATACTGTTAGATGCATTGAGACCTAGGACAGCGTTCTACCACCGATACTGCGGCGTAGGATGGACGTACCCACATCTCGTGCCCTTACTCTAGGGTGCGGGTCGTGACACGGTTTTAGTGGTGGCCCATGTAGGTCGAGTTTATGTAGTGGTATTCGAACTAGAGTATCACTACAGCCTGCAGTAGAAATTAAAATATTTTTGAAGGTACTCAATCACACTAGAAAAAAAATTTAATCAGATTCCTTTTATCTAAATTATTGCTTATTGACTTCCCTTGAATATAAACTGTTCCCTTTTGAATTTTCGCTTCATTATCAGAAATTGCTTCTTATTTTGATCTGTCTTCATGATGATTATGAAGACACGACCTCATCGCTCTGGTCCAGGGAATACTATCGAGAGGCTGTCCACTTCTCGTCCTGTTCATCAGGGCCTCGAGACCGCAGCTCCTGTTGTACCGACTCAGGTTGGCATTTCTGCTACATTAGAGGTGCACCTTTGTTTGTACAGAGACTTTTCCCGTCATTCCTGATTTCTCTCAGCAGCAGCGGTTCATGCAGCATCAGCAGCAGACCAGGGGAAACCAGCAGGGCGAGCTATCGTCAGGACAGTCGAGGATGCACAGAGTATTAGAGATCTTGCTGCAAGTTCCGTTCTTCTCTATTCCATTCCCGTAATTGTCTCTTATAACTATCTTGAAATTCGATTCCATCTGTTCCTTGTTGACTGATCAATTTGTTCTGTTGTTCCTGTGTTATGTTTGTTTTTTTTCTTCTGTGAAAAATCATATGGGCTAGGTCACCTAAATCATGGGATCTAAAATCTTCAAAAGTCGTGTTAGTTGGCATAGTGAGGACATATAGTCAGATTTTGGACGTATTTCTCTGGTACAGAATTTAAGGTTTTTGTTGTCGCATGCGGCAATGCAAAAATTTTAAATACCATGAACCTAGAGGTATGTACCTTAGTCAAGGACTCTGTGATTATTGTAGCCTTGCTCACTAGAATGACGAAGACTCTGAGTAACATAATTTTGGACAGACGCATATGATTATCAGATTTTATCTTGAAAAGGTTTTAACCTATCATCTCTATCATACCCTTCTGTTGTTATAAGATTGTATTCTATCATCAATAACTTAGGAGTAGGGATATTTTAGTTTGTAGAACTTATTCATGGGTAGATCTTCATAGTGTAATGATATGACGACTTGTAGGGTGTCTGTACCCTAGAGATGGTAGTTAGTAGTGGTATTAGAATAGTAACCCATTGTAGATGATTTCCCTGTTATTATAATACCAACCAGTTTACATATAGGATGTTAGTATGCCTTACAGCCTTGATGATTGTTATTATTTTCCTTACCTTTTTCCAATGAGGCACCCATGACCAGAGCCTGTCCTTGAGTATAGTTGTAGTTCACCTAAGACTGAGAGGCCTATATACATATAGATTGCAGATGATATACTTAGGATATATGTGATGGGTTGTTGTTCTTGAGCATATATATGTGGTATTTGGGATTGGTGTACTCAGCTTATAGGTACTTAGTTATGGGTGACTTGATAGGATTGGGAAGTTAAGAGCTAGCCTATTATGGAGTTTCTCTTTTTGCTAAATTCTAGTTGCCAACACTTAGGTAGCTAGCATAGGTAAAATCCTAAGAAGTTGACCAGATGATGACCAAGTACTAGGATGTTGAGAAAATTGGCTAGTGATTGACCCTTGACTATGTTTGACCTAGAAGGGGGTACGATCATCTTAATTTCGAGGACAAATTTTTTATAAGGCGGGTAGGATTGTAACACCCAGTTTTTCAGATGAGGGTAATTTTGAAATTTTATAATTATAATTATAATTTATTGATATTTATTTCATATTATGATTTTTGGTGATTTTTAATCATTTTTAAACTATTTAAAATCATGACTTGTGATTTGGTGTTTTGCTAGTGTAACCCTTGAGATAAGTGACCTAGAGCCTAGCCATATGATTAGGATATTTCATTTATCATTTCTAGTTTAAGGGTATTTTTGTCATTTTTGAATTATTTGAATTTAATATATATTATTTGGAATTTAATATGATTAATTAGTATGGTGTGGTTTAAATACTAGTTAATTGATTTCCATGTGGTTTAGATTAGCCTAACCTAGATTGACCTAACCTAGATTAGTCCTAGTTAGTCACGGTTAGACTAAGTTAGATTAGGATTGGTCATGGTTAGTCATGGCTGGTCATGATTTGTGATTTTGGTTAGTTATTAGTCATATTGATTAGTTAAGACTAGTGATAGGCTACCTAGGTTTCATCTAGCCATTGAATTGTCTAGATTGATGGAGAACCCTTGGATCAACCCTAGCCCTAGATTTTAGGGTAGCCATCTTGGAATTCCCCCTATTTAATCCCTCCCAAAAACCTTTGCCTCCTTTATTCATTCTCATTTCTCAAGAACAAGGTGAGCTGCAACTTCATTTATTCTTAACTTCTCCATTTATCATCCTTTTTCAACCAAATTTCTTGTATTTTAATCTAACCATCACCCTCTTGCTGTCCATGGAGGTAGAATACTGATTTGGGGATCCACAGTGCTCGGGCTACTGTAGTAGTGGGCTGCTTATTGAGTTTTTTGAGCTAGAGGAGAAATTCATTGGTAATCTCTCAAACCCTATCTAAACTATGGATTTATCATCATAGATGCATAAACCTAGGTCCCCTCTAGCTTCGGGTAGGATCTAAACCCAACCTGTGTCGGATACGTGTCCGTACCGGATACATATCAGTAGGCTAATAGGGTGTTCGACCTAATGTCTCAATGGGTTGAAGTTTGCTGTTTTTGAAATGTTTTTGAATAGAAAAATAGGTTTTTATGTGGCTTATTGATTTCTACACGACTGAGCTTGTTTTGTGTCGAGTCGGAGTCGCACTGGACTCGTGGACACGGCCAAGCGTACTGGACTGCGCAGTCCTGCTACCCGCAGGGTCATGTAACCTATTTAGGACACGTAGACGCGTGTCCTTTGACATAGGCCTTGGGGCAAAGTCTGACACGACACCTCCAAGACCACGTGTCCATTGGGTTCGTGTCGAGTGAGGGATTCGACCCGTACTGGACATGAGTGCACAGTCGACTGAACCCAGTTCAGTATATTTGGGTTTGTGTGGTTTGGACACTTGTGTCTAGTATTTTTGGACACGATAGTGAGTGTGTGACAAGTGTACATATCAACTGTTAATTACCAACCTTAATCCCATTGATTATTTGTTAGTTTAACATTCGAATAGGACATGTTCCTAATTTCTGATATTGTGATGCATCAGTGAACTGGTTCACTATTCCTTATTTTTTCCATTTACTTTTAATGTTAAATGCCATATGTTTTAGCTATGTTTTAAATGTTTGAAACATTAGACATCATTTTAGGGTGCATTTTGTGTTAAGTTTGATGAAGGAGGATTCGATCTCAGAGGGAGTGTGTATTCCTGATACTCTAATGTATCAGTGAACATGATTCACTGTTTTCACCTCTATTTACATTTTTGATGGTTAATATCATGTAATTAACTATGATTTAAATTTGCTGAACAACAAATAGCATGTTAGGTTGTGGGGATTCCTTTGTATTGAGATTGGTTGATGTGTTCATGAATGGTTGAATGAGATTGAATATTTAGTTAGTACAAATCGGTTTTGCTTCCTAACTGACAACCTGAGATTTGATCTTCGAATTTCTGAGACCCTATTTTAACCTGAGACTCTAGGCTACACTGCTTTCCCTATTGCACTGTTTTGAATTCCTTAATCCTGAGATTAAATGGTTAGTTAAAATTGATTTTCCCTTTGCCTAACTGTCATTCCAAACTGCCGTTTGTTCTGAATATAAGTTTATGACCTTCTAAATTCTGAAACTGTTCTGAACATGGGAATGTATCATGCTACACAATGTGATGCGACATACTGAAAAATGGTTTCCCTGAGATTGTTGTTGCATTTCACTCCTATGTTAACTACTGTACACAAAGAGCACAAACCCTGAACCTGGAAAATGATTTCCTGGAACACTGGAATGGAATTTCTGAGAACACACCCTGTCACCAGTAATCTAATGCACACAACTGAGGCATTGGCATTTGTAAACCTGTGACACACTGTCCTGAACACCTAAGACCCTGTCACTTAGTTTGAACACTGAGTTCATACTATCTCCCTGTTTTATGTTACTATTTTAACCCAGTTTGATGCTGTTGCAGTTGATGCAATGTTGGGTTGGGGGAAATTGAGTTTGTATTCATTAATCATTGTAGACTCTTCATGGTTGAGGCTTTAACTTATATAAATATACATATTGTTCCCAAATTCCTGCCACTTGTATCAATCCTGAAATTAACCTTTTTCCTTTCACCTATGCTTCCTGTACACAGGACACTATTTAACACATTGTTTTAAATCCTAAACTTGGGTTTATATTCAGCTAACACATACAACCTACATGACACTGTCACCTTATTGCTCCCTGCTGTACACTCTTGCACATGTTTCAGTCCACACACACAGAGGTTCTTAGTTTACACCCTCTTGACACAACTCAATGTGGCACTCATTAATACACACACATGCCCCTTGACACCCTCATGACTCTCACTCACACACACACACATGAACCCATTCATGTGCCCCTTTCCTATTCTTCTATGTGTAAGCATATATTATAGGTAACCTATATGTTAATGTGTATTACTACATTATATAAATATATCAATATGTGTATTATATTGACATGTGGTTATGTGATATGTGGGTTGGCTTAGGCATGATATAGCCTATAGCCTAGGGCTCTTAGCCTATGGGTGTGGCTTGAATGCCAGTCTAGAGTCTAGTTAGACTTGTATACCTTTGATCAGACCTAGAATAGACTAGTTAGACTAGTATAGACTAGTTTAACTTAGTTGACCGAGTTTGACTTCTAGGGTTGACCAGAGTTGACCAAGAGTTGACTTTGGTCTAGATTGACCTAGAATCATGTAGAATACATAATAGAACTTTATGTTACCATTTTGGACTTGTTGTGACTTGTGCTGTTTTGATTAGGAGCCAGACACCTCTCCTCGGACAGTACTTTTCATCCGGACACTCAGATAGCAGGCAAGTACATTATCTGATCATTTCATATCCTGTTAGAATTATTCTCCGGCTTTAAATTACTTTACTTGATACTGTCATGTTGGTCACACGGATTAGTACTGTATGGATCCTTTCTTGAGATGTTATCCCCTCAGGGAACATCGGATACTACATGTTTTGTGCGTTTCACTTACATTGTGTATCACTATGCTTCATGGTTCATTGAATTACTTGTGACATATACTCTCATGATCACAGAGTCTTCCTTGAATCCCCCATTTATGGGCTTTCCTAGAATCCCCATTTATGGGGCTATCATGTACCACCCTTCGGGGGCCGTTACATGAATCATAACATAACCTGGCTGGATCCTTGTGTATTGATTAGGGGTACAAGGGAGTAGAAGTAGACATATGAATAATACCCAAGTAGTATCTCATCTGATCACCTCCGTAGTGTCTCATCATAATCTCCTATGCCATTCACATGTTTATATTGTACTCTGACTCACTAGCCATTGTTAGTTCTCTACTTATAGTAGATATTTCTATTACAGTTCTCCCTCTGTTTATATTCTATACTTTCTTTTAGTTTCCTGTATCTTACTTTACTGCATGATTATATTTTCTAACCTGCTATGAACTGTTGAGATGTATTGTGCTCGCTCCGTCCTGATTGGGCACCGTTGAATGTTTACAGAGGACGGGGATGAGGTTGGTGTTGACACTTTCTATGGGACAGCTCTAGATGATACATGTGATCCGGATTCCCAGCCGGATCCACTAGCTGTAGAGACTGAGGCTCCCTAGTCTAGGTTTTACTATTTCTGTCATTTGAGATCTGGATTGTATATATTCTTTCATACTCTGTAGTTGAGACTTGTATTTCTGGATGTTTGCTGAGATGTTATCTTAGACACTTAGACTTTTCTGATCATCTGTATTTTCATTTGAGTTCTATATCATATCGTATTTCTTCTTTCTTAGTTGTGATTGAGTTTACATTCTGCTATGTCACCCCCATTCGGGGAGTATAAACTGTTTAGCCTTATACTGTTAGATGCATTGAGACCTAGGACAACGTTCTACCACCGACACTGCAGCATAGGCTAGACGTATCCATGTCTCGTGCCCTTACGCTAGGGTGCGGGTCGTGACAATTGTCACTACCATCTCTACGTCCACCATGCTACGCAAGACTGCTTCCAACTGAAGCGGTACATCCAGAACCACATCGACTCGAAGGCCCTGGCCATTGATTTCGAGGAGGTAATGGTCACCGCCAACATGGTGTAGGTCCAATTCGGCAGCTTCCTGTCGACGAGGACACAAGACGGCGTAGTACCCGTCCACCGTACAAAGATGGAGGTCGCTAATCTTCTACCTCCCCGAGACCAGGCTGCTGGTCTAGTGCCCCTCACCACATCACGAGGGGAGATCGTGTGGGTCCATCCGGACCTGGTACCTGAAGTGACTCTGTCCGAACCACCCTCTACCGGCAAGAAGAAGGGTGGGAAAGTCAAGTCCTGCCGCACAATCTCGACAGATGTCGAAGAAGCTACAGCTGTCGTCACCCAGTCTGGTGCACAATCCCAACCTACACCGGGTAACTCGGCTGAAGAACGCCAGCCGGTCGCTGCTGACGCTCCAGGACCTTCTCAGCCTCCGCCGGCCGATAAGCCCAGGCCAAAGGAGACCCTCTTTGACAAGCCGCTCCGAAAAGACACTCCTCACGGGCTGGAGAAGCCCTATAATTTTGACATTTTGGCACAACTGGCCAACACACCGGCCAAATTGTCATTATACGAGCTCCTGAGACTCTCCAAAGATGTTCGCATCGTACTGAGCGAGGCATTCCAGAATGTCGACGCATATCTGGCTCAGGTCAATCTCACTGGGGAGAGCTCGCCTGCAGATCTCCAGGACAGCGCTTGCGCATGAGCCATGCCCAACATTGTCTTCACTCCGCAGGATATGCTTATCAAGACCAACCTGCACTATCGCCCTCTGTATTATACTGGATACGTCGGCGACATCAAGGTGGATCGGATGCACATTGATCCCGGCTCTTCGATAAGCATTATTTCGAAGAGCTTGCCTCACCATCTGCGCATCCCTATGCATCGGCTAACCCCTACCAGCACCGCCATCAGCGGCTTCAATTCCGGGAGAAGCTATCCTATTGGGAAAATTCGTCTGAAGTGCCAAATTGGCTACCTTCAGTCAGAAATGACCTGCTATGTTATCGATGCAAACACCTCCTACAATATTCTTCTTGGGCATCCGTGGATACATGATTACATGATCGTGCCCTCTACATTGCACCAGTGCTTCAAGTACGTCGACAAGCACGACTTCGTGAGGATGGAATTTGTCGACATCGATCCCTTTAAAGGGGTCGAATCCTAGTATTCAGATTCTTGCTTGTACGAGAAATCTAAGAGGAACCTGATCAACGAGGATGTTCCGGAGCAGACGAAGGCCATTGTGGGGCCTGAGGAACCCTTGAGAATCCATCTCCAACCCCGCAAGCCAGGAAGGACTGCACCTCTGACAGCCACTCTGCGTAGAGAAGCAACTGGTCTCCCGGTGCTCACCACACAGAAGGAGCAGATGACAATCCGACTGCCAAGGTCTAAGCAAGCGCTAAGACCCACGACGGAGCCACTAACAATCAGGCTGCCGAGAGCCGATCAGCAACAAACAGAGGAGCTCAATCCCTCTGTCAAGCCGATGACGATTCGTCTTCCCAGAATGAGTCGACAGCCGAGTGCTAAGCCGGGGACAGCTAGCGAGCCAACAACTCCCCGTCTAGCACCGAGCACTAAGCTGGGGGTCGCTAGTGTACCAACAACTCCACATTCTGCTCCACCAATGGAGCCCCTGATGATTAAGCTGCCCAGGTCGTCCTTCCAGTCTTCATTAACACAGGGGGTAGCCGAAGAAGAGTTAGAGCTAGCCAAGTATGTGGCTGCTCACACTGATGTTCCGTCCGCAGATGATGTAATTCCACCCAAAAAGATACCTTACTTCATCAATAAAGGGCTATCTTTGAACTACCTCGAGCTTAATAAGCTTTGTACCATGTATGCTATGGAACACGGTATAGGCACCAACCTACACACACATGTGACAAATGTCTACACCGCAAACCAACTTACTCCCATAGAAGACGCTTGCTTCATAGTCGAGGGAGAGGATCATCCAATCATCTTTGGCCAGAAGAATGACCCACATCCCTTCAGGATAGAAGAAGTTGATCTCGAACCCGACACCGGAAGACTGCCCCTTTATCTGTATAGCTCCCGATCCAAGTACCTCATGCAAAAATAGGGGTATGATCTGGAGACTACGCCAGGCTTAAACTATGGCACTGGTCGACGGTTACCCTTACAGTTGCCAGTTCCGACTATGAAACCACGGGATTACTACAACAAGACCAGACGTAGGCTAGGTTATGTTACACCTGCAACAACTCCTGAAAGCTCAGATAAGGAATGTGACTGGCATTCACACTCAACCGGATCACCAAGTTCTGATTCGGATGTCAATATCGGGGACATATTCCGGCAAGCTCTGTCTATCAATATGGCATTTGTTGATGCCTACAAAGAAGATGAAGATGTACCCGAACTTCTCGAGTTAGAACCTTGGGTCCAGCAACTAGATGCACAATGGGAGAAACGCTTCGAACTTCGTGAACCTTCCACTGAAGATGAGGTTATGCAAGTTGACCTCGGCGATGAGTCCTCTCCAAAGCCAATCTTCATCAGCAAAAGCCTGACAGACAAAGAGCGGGAGGCACTTTTGCAACTCGTCAAAGAGTACATTGACGTGTTCGCCTGGAGCTATGAAGACATGCCAGGGCTAAACCCTGAGGTTGCACTTCATAAACTCAACATTCATTCAGACGCAAAGCCGGTCAGGCAACAGGAAAGACGTTTCCGCCCGGACATCATGAATTCTATCGAAGCTGAGGTCAACAAACTGATAGCCAGCGGCTTCATCCGGGGGGAGCAACATCCAGACTGGGTTGCCAACATAGTACCAGTCCTCAAGAAGAATGGAAAGATTCAAATTTGCATCGACTTCCAAAATCTAAACGAAGCATGTCCTAAAGATGAGTTCCCTCTTCCTATCACGGACATCATAATTGACAACACATGTGGCTTTGAGCGTATGTCATTCATGGACGGCTTCTCAGGATACAACCAAATCAAGATGTTTCCTGACGACGAAAAGCATATATCATTCCGAACACCGATTGGCGTGTACTGTTACACAGTCATGCCTTTCGGTTTAAAGAATTCCGGTGCCACATATCAAAGAGCCATGAGTGTCATCTTCAGAGATCACCTGCGATCTGAGGGCGGTATTCGACCTAATACGAGCGCACAACTTGAAGATGAATCCTACCAAATCCTTCTTGGGCGTATTTAGTGGAAAATTCCTGGGTTTTATCATTACTGCCCAGGGAATTCATATAGATCCGGAGAAGATAAAGGCAATCATGGAGATGGGTCCCCCGAGAAATCTTCGTAAACTTCGAGGCCTTCAAGGGAGGCTAGCTTACATCAAGAGGTTCATCTCTAACCTCTCCGGCCGATGTCAACCATTCATCCACCTCATGAAGAAGGGCGTCTCATTCGTATGGAATGAAGAGTGCCAACGCACGTTCGACAACATTAAAGAATATCTGTCAAATCCTCCAGTTCTGGTGGCCCCGGTTGCTGAAAAGCCATTCTTGCTTTACGTACGAGCGATGGAGCATTCCCTCGGTGCTCTACTAGCACAGAACAATGATGCGGGGCATAAACAAGCTATCTATTACCTCAGCCGAATGATGATTGGGCCTGAGCATAGATACATCGCCGTAGAGAAGGAATGACTTGCTCTGGTGTTCGCTATCCAGAAGACACGACACTATGTTACAGGATAAACCATCCATGTCATATCAAGAGTTAACCCCCTTAGGGTCCTCATGACCAAGCCGGGTGCACTTAGCTCTCGCCTCGCTATCTGGGCGATATTATTGTCTCCCTACGACATGATCTTCGTTCCGCAAAAGACTGTTAAAGGTCATGCTCTGGCGGATATTTTAGCAGCCCATCCAAGTTCGGAGTCAACTAGAATATATGAAGAGATTCCAGACGAGGTCGCCAATTCAAACATGGCTTTCGATAATTTCATTTGGCGAATGTTCTTCGACGGTGCTTCAAGAACCAGGCCTAAAGGCAATATTGTTGTTGGGGTCGGAGTGGTACTGATTTCTCCCTCTGGCTTGGTGATCAACCGGGCATATTCCCTTATAGAATCTTGTTTGAACAACGTAGCCAAGTACAACGTCTTGGTTATCGGCCTCCGACTTGCAAAAAAATTGGGGGTAGAGTACCTAGAGGCATATGGCAATTCACATTTAATCGTCAATCAGATCCGGGGTTCATATGAAGTTCGTCATGAAGACATGATCCCCTATCATCAGGTAGCGATCGCCATCATTACGTCTCTGAAAGGGTTCTTCATAGAACATGTTCCGAGACTCCGAAACATTGAAGCCGATGCCTTAGCAGGATTGGTCGCTTCCCTGACGGTCCCAAAATATACTCATCATTTGGTGGACGTAATAGGCCATGAGTTCGTCTGTCCCAAAAATATCGTCCAATTTGCTGAGAGCTATTCTGCCCTGACAGTCGACGAGACATAGGATTGAAGGCTCCCATTTATCGACTTTACAGTTTATGGCATCTTGCCGAAGAACCCGAAAGAAGTCACCTCTATTAGAAGACGTTCTCTCAGATTCTTCTACGATACAGAAACAAAGATGCTGTATCGGCGATCATACGATGGATTACTGCTTCGGTGTCTGTCCAATACAGAAGCCAAAGAAGCTGTACGTAAAGCACATAACGGCGTCTGCGCGGGGCCCATCAGCCTGGCCCGAAATTGCAAGATCGCCTTCGTTGGATGGGCTACTACTGGCCAACGATAGTGGCAGACGCGATAGACTACGCAAGAAAGTGCAAAGCCTATCAGGTCCACGCAGATTTTATACATCAACCATCTGAATTCCTACACCCAACGGTGGCATACTGGCCATTTGAGGCATGGGGAATGGATATTATTGGTCCTATTACCCCACCTTCATCCAGAGGGCACTGCTTTATACTGGAAATTACAGATTACTTCTCCAAATGGGCAGAAGCTGTCCCACTTGCAGAGGTGAAGACATCAAATGTGATCAGCTTCCTCAAGCATCACGTCATCTATCGCTTCGGACTGCCTCGAAGGATCATCCACGACAACGGTCTGCAGTTCGCAAGCTACGCCTTCTATCGGTTTTACGACAAACACCACATCCAGAACGTTGCTTCAACACCATACAACCTGGCGGCTAATGGTTTGGCAGAAGCATTCAACAAAACTATAATCAAGCTGCTCAAGAAGTTTGTGTCTTCCAACAAACGCGACTGGAACGAAAAGCTTGGCGAATACTTATGGGCGTATCGTACTACTGTTGGACGTCCACCGGGAACACACTATTCTCTCTGGTGTATGGGAGCGAGGCAGTTCTCCCACTGGAGACTCAAATCCCCTCGCTTCGCTTTGCCCTCACCTATCGATTGACGACGGATGATAATTACCGTCGCCGGCTACAAGAGTTGGAGGCCTTAGATGAGAAGCGCCTGTTAGCTCAACAACGAATCGAGCTGTATCAAGCACGCATCTCGGGAGCTTTCAACAAGAAGGTTAAACTCAGAACATTCCAAGTGGGCGATCTCGTTTTGGTAGTTCGGAGGCCGATGGTTATGACTCACAAAACCGTCGGCAAATTCCAGCCAAAGTGGAAAGGCTCATTTGTCATCGAGGCTGTATTCTCCAATGGTGCTTACCGCCTCGCAAAACAAAACAGAGACTTGCTTATGTTGCCCGTCAACGCCAAGTTCCTGAAGAAGTATTATGTCTAAACGACATCCTCTGAATCAACCGGACTGTTAAGTTATGTGCCCCCAGGTACCTCTGAACTTATACTCTGGTCATCCCAAATGAATCTATATCGCATCTTCTGGGTAGTAAGTCATGTATAATAATAATACCTCTGAACTTCCTTCCTAAAAGAGCATCTTCCTCATGATCTATTATCCGTACTTTCAGTGCATAAAAAGGGTAACAGATCCACAAATTTTTCAAAACAAGCACGTCGATGTCACCTCTGAGTTGTTTCACTTCCATCAAAAATAAACCACCCCTCACGTAGAACTTCCACGTCCATATTACCTCTGAGTTGTTCTATGTACCCTTCATGGTGTCCACTCCTGCCACATCCTCATTACCTCTGAGTAAGAAAACTCCATTGAAGAAACCCTCATATTTACCACGTCCTCATTACCTCTGAGTAAGTATGTTGGTTTTCTCTCGACTTATTATTCGTACCCAAAACCAGGGTATGCCAAGGATAATAGGCTCACAAATGTCAATAGTTGACCACAAATGTCCATAGTTTACCACAAATGTCCACAGTTGACCACAAATGTCTACAGTTGACCATAAATGTTCGCAATTGACCACAAATGTTGTACTAGGTCCCCTAGTGCATGCGCCTCTTTTTTATTATCATATGCCTTTGGAGCCCAGCTGTTTTATGGCATTCTTTCGCCCAATACCAAGAACTTCTATGTCTCACCACGGAATCGTTCTAGGTATCTTTATCAAACTTATTATCCGTACCCAAAACCAGGGTACGACAAGGGTAATAGGTCCACAAAAAGTCCCCCAGTGGGGCAAACATCATTATACCAAAAATACGGTACAAGCACAATAGATGATGGATGGTGTAAACATAGTCATTTATTAAAAAATAAAAGTACTACATGTTCGGGGACCGCGTCCCTATTAAAATGAAGGAAAATAACAAAGAAAAAAAGGAAAAAAGGCCGACTACGGTTCGACAACACATAATTCTCTGAGACGGTCCCTCAGCACGGCCGTCGACCGTTCAAACTGCTGCTTGGCCCGGCGCTCGGCCTCCTGAGTCAACCGCTCCGCATCCTCCAGATATGCGTGAGCCTGCCAGCCATCTTCAAGCCTCTTCAGAGCACGCTCTAAGCCAGCAGAAGTTCGGGTGACTTTTTCGGCCTCCTGAACAATTAGCTCCTTATCCGTGCGGGAGGCCTCGAGGTCAGATTCTATGAAAGCCAATTTCTTCAAGAGCTCGAGGATCTGCTCCCTCGTGTCGTTTATCCCGTGAGAGGTTGCCGCTTCCCGAGTAATGCAATCCTCTCCCCTGCGGCTCAACTGATCATACTACAGAGAGAGATCGCGGAGGTCCTTCATTATAATCGGCTTGGACGCATCTCGTGCAGCCCTTACCTTTTCCATGGCAGTGATGAGAAAGACCCGCTCCTGATCTATTACTGAAGATAGATCAACTTGCCGCAGTACTTGAAACTGGGCCACAAGCTGATCCACCTCTAGCAATTTGGGCTCCAGAAGCTCAACTATCCCTGCCCCCATCGGGAAGGGTTCTAAGGAGTTCAATTTGGCCACGGGCGCATTGACGGGTCAAGACAAAAGAAGTCCCCCTCTCTACGGCAGCCTCAACCCCTCGCTCCAGGTGGTGGTAGAAACTATCAACCACGTCCTTTGACGATTCGTCCAGGACTTCTGAAGAAGACGGCGTCAGAGGAAGAGTAGCTGGCAGTGTCGAAGAAGATGCACCGGAACTTGATGCCCCTTCCACAAGGGAAACAAGTTCCGAGCAAAAAGATGCTTGAATAGCGGCCAATTCCTCCTCCACAGCCCAAAGGATTTGGAGACTCGGCAGAGCGGAAAGGTCGACCTCCAGAGCCACATGAGCAGAGGAGGGTGCAGGGACCAATTCTTCCTGCTCCGGCCGTTCCGCCGCTTGCTCTCCTGAACTCGATCCAGCAGGAGGCCCCTCAATGTAAGATGGAGGAGGAGGAGGCATATTCTCTTCTACCAGATCTCCTCTGGCGAACTCTCTCCCGATAATGTCCGTCGTTGGCAGTAAAGGAGCAAGACCTGTATGTCCGGAGCAACCATCAATCAGCTTAACCCGAAGGATGTGATGATAGAGCAAATAAACCTCATAACTAGTCAAGACTTGGCTTATCTTACCCGGGGGGAGTTGCTGAGGCTGAGGTTCGCTCACAGCCGCCGTAGCCTCTTCACCAGCGATATTCGAGTCGAATATAGCTGGTTCCTCTGCCCCAACTGCCCCGAAAAGAGATACAACTGGATCAGCGTCACCCGGCTGCAGTCTCGGGGACGGGGTCAGCAGAGCCCACGTCGTCCTGGGTTGGGACGTCAACGACTGGAGGAACCTCAGCCGTCGCTGGGAGAATCCCGGCGGCAAGAATCCTGGCACTTATATCTCTAATTAGAGTAGTTAGAGCCGGGTCGACCGCAGAGGCAGCAACCGACTCTGGAAAGTCCCTTTCTCCTGACGCCTACAGAGAAAAGAAAAATAATTAGGTTATAGTTCAGAAAAAAGAAGAGCTAAAGAAGAAGATGGTTGTAATTCAATTCACCTCCGAAATGGCGTCAACATCCTCGCGTCTCTCCCTAATGAGCAGCCCACGAGGCTTAACCGCAGCCCATTTCACGGAGTAAGTTATGCCACGATCAGTGGACTCACGCCTGCTTCACTTGCGTGAAGGACCTGGTACGACAGGCGGCTGATCCGCCACCATATTTTTTGCGGAAGAAAGTGAGTTATCGGGGTCATGCTCGTCATCCTCTTCGTCCGTATTGGCAGACTCCGAATCCGACGCAGCAACCGTGTTCTCCCTCTTCTTCCTCGCCTTAGACCCCTTGGGCTTCTCCTCAAAGCCAGTACCAACAATAAAGCTGGTACTCGTGTCAAAACTAACAGGAGGCTTGTTCGCCATCATATGGTATAGAGACGCCAAGTACAAGATCTCCCCTGACTTCTCAGCATCAGAAATTGAGAAGCTGGTACGGGTGTGAACCATGTTATAATAGTGCCAGGCCCTGATGCCGTCGAGGACGCTACCTTCAAAACCTAGGCAAGAGCTGGGACTGTCCAAGAATAGCTGACTATACCCAACTGTCGGGAGAACCTACTGGACAAGTAAGGTTCCAAGTAGACAGTGTTGTGGTATACCAGGTGGGAAGGATGAATATTGTGCAACCAAAGGAGCATCTTGTTGGGTAAAAAGTGGGGAGGCCCAATACATCAAGATGTACGGTCCTCACTTCCTCAGCAGTAAATTGAGGAACAGACACAAAAAAAGTGTATCTGTCCACTCTCGCCAGCACCATCCGACAGGCGCGCATAGTCTCGCAATCCCAAGGCATACGGCGATACTGGAAGATGAAAGCGTCATCAGCAGTTACACCATCTTCGGGGCCAGGCCTCATCAAAGATCGACAATACATTAACAGCTACCCCATCAGATAATTATAGGGCAGCTTGATGCGTTCAAAGTCCTTCGTCGCGTCATGGGCGATGACCTTGGACGTAAAAGTGTGAAGGCCACGATGTATGCTGCACACCATGGCCGGGAGAAGGGCTAGTCTGACCCCGAAGACCAGCTTCACAGCAGGGAGGATAAAGTTGTGGCTGATCCTCTCAATAGAACCAGCCCCTCCTAAAACTACGCAATTTCGTAGCCACACCATCAGGAATCCTGCCAGAAGAGCCTTCTCGGACAACGGCTGAGTGTCTTGATAAAAATAAGCAAAAGAGTCAGATTTACTCTCAAACCTGTCACCGGTGGTTCTTACCCTCTTGGAGGTTGACACCTGGTCCTGCACCTCCTCCCGAGTTCGAGGACTTCGGGGAGAAACCCAGCCCGAGGCACCAAGCTTAAAAAGATAAGTGAGCCAGGCTTTTGTGTGAGGAAGGTTCCCTTCCGAGCTGTCGTTCTTTTTCTTCGACATCTGCTGGCACGTGCTGTGATGACACAGCAATTCCCGGTAGATGGCAACAAAGCCCGGGAATCTCTCCTTCAACTCCTCAAACTCTTCATTCGTGGGAGTGTACACTTCAAAGACTTCATTTTCCCAAGGCAGCTTGGAGACGTAATGCATCTCGTGGAGAGCAATCCCCATCTCCCCTACGGGCGTAAAGAAGGTCCCCGTATGGCAGTTGTACATCTCCAGTAGAGCCATGAACAATTTTTTGTTTATGGGCAAGCCGTAGCTGGTGCTCCGAATAGCATGGTAGAGTCCAATCTCGCGCAGGAGAGTCTCGTATTTCCGTGCGATCCACGTAGACATATTGGTCCATGAAGGGATGGGATTTACCCAACTCGATAGCGACAACCGGCCAACGGGATAGGACCCCTTTCGAGCAAGCTGGTTCAGGAAAGTGTCAGTTTGAGAGAACTTGAAGTTGGGACCCTGCACATTCAAGAAACTGCCCGGGGCCAACCCCAACACGTAGCGGCTGACCGGTACCTTGCCCGCATATACTGACCCCAAGTTGTTGTTATAGTGGATGTTGCCCACGAACATCCCAGACCGACTCGGAGTCAAGGAATCCTCCATCTTTCTGTCCATCGGCAGCATGTTGAACCACGACAGTGGGAAGTGACGCTCCATCAGAGGAATATCGATCGCCATCCCGTCAGAAGTAAAACTCCAACTCTCAGATATATCCAGAACTTAGGATTTCTTTACAGTTAAGGTATCCCCGAAGAGAAACGCAGGCTTCAAGTGTTTGCCCCCCAGCAGCCCTGAGTTCATCATCCCCGAGATAAAGAAGAAGGAATGGCTTTTAATGTCTCTCAGCCTCTCCACAGGTTCGTCTTTTGGAAGCTGGTTCACCACATACTCGACTATGTGGTCGAACCTATAGCCCACAGCAGATTGGGCACGACCTACCAAAGGTTCTTACGCAGGATTGACTGGCAAATTTACTGAAAAAAGGACAAAAGAAACAAGTTAGAAAATGGCCAGGGAGAACTGCTTAGTGTTTCCGAGCTTATGCGGCTCCGATCAGGCGGGTCTTTATACGGCTCAATTTAATGGAGTTTATGCGGCTCTAGTTTGGGGGGGCCTCATGCGGCCCAGTTCAAATAAGCTTATGCGGCTCTGTTTAGCGGGTGCTCATGCGGCCCAGTTCAAGTAGGCTTATGCGGCTCTGTTTAACGGGACCTCATGCGGCCGAGTTCAGATGAGCTTATGCGGCTCTATTTAGCGGGGTCTCATGCGGCCTAGTTCAAGTGAGCTTATGCGGCTCTGCTTTAAGGGAGCTTATGCGGTCCAGTTTAAAAGCGCTTATGCGGCTATGATTTGGGGGGTCTTATGCGGCACAGTTCGAGGGAGCTTATGCGGCCCTGTTCAAAGAAAGCTTATGCGGCACAGTTCGAGGAAGCTTATGCGGCACAGTTCAAAGGAAGCTTATGCGGCCCTATTCAAAAGGAGCTTATGCGGCCCAGTTTGTAAAGTGCTTATGCGGCTCGGACATGAGATGTACATGCGGTACATGCAGCACAGTATGCGGATTCATCACGATGAAATTGAACAGTTCAATGAAGACGAAGAAGGCCCGCGCATAAAATATGCGGCGTAGCCATGATGGTTAGGGTTTTGAGTTTATACAATTTCTTCTAAATCCTTACCATCAATGGCGGGGTGAACATCGGGATAAACTGTGGGAGCCTCAGTCGATAAGGAAGCCGCTCCCTTACCCTCAGTCGCAACGCTGGAGGAAGTCTTGGGAGCCTTGAAAGATCGAAGGAGAAGAAGACGGCAACTAGGGCGAGAAAGGCTTGAACAAGAGAAGAGATTAAAGAGTCTCTCTCTAAAAATTAATCATATTTATAGGCAGACAGGGGGCGCGTAGACCGATAGACGCTTCGAATCATGTGCTGCCATGAAGATGAAACCGACTCTTGGATTTCTATCCCCCGCATGCAAAAGATTACTCGTAATCATCAAGACAAATCTAAATATTTAAAGCTGACTCTAGGGATCCTATCCCAAAAGACGGCTTTAAATCAAAGCAAATCAAAGGCAATTAATTGAGACGCCTACGTGGCACAGGACCAGTATGCGATCGGAATAGTCTATGCGGCCAGGGCAGTCCATGCGGCCAGAACAGTCCATGCTGCCAGAGCAGTCCATACGGCCAGAACAGTCCATGCGGCCAGAACATCCTATGCGGCCAGAGGAGTCTATACGGTACGAAGAGCTTATGCGGACATAGCCATGCTTCTTATTCAAAGTATTTCAATTTTACAAATTGAAAACTTTGAAGGGGGTCTTGTGGAAGCATAGAAAAGAACAAAAAAGTCCATGCGGCTCAAAACAGGGGGAGTCGCATGCGGTTCAAGGATCTCTTAGAGCTTCATGCGGCTCAAAAATTCTTTAGAGCTTTATGCAGCTCAAAAGTCCCTTAGAGCTTCATGTGGCTCAAAAATCCTTTAGAGCTTCATGCGGCTCAAAAGTCCCTTAGAGCTTCATGCGGCTCGAAAGTCCCCGATAGCTCCATGCGGCTCGAGAAAAGCCACGTGGTCCTATGCGGTTCAAAAATAGGCCTCTACAGCTGGCCATAAATACTCTGTGCAGCTGGCTCATTAAATGCTCTAACGCAATGCGGCAGCTCTAACACAAAGGATTAACAGCTCTGACATAAAGGTAAAATGATGACTCTGACACAATGACGTGCTCCTAGAAAGACGAAAAAAATCTTTATAGCTGGCATGATCCACCAATTCCAAAGCTCTTTATGCGGATCGCTTTAAGGACTTCCATGCGGCTCTGACATGAGGCCACCCTTATGCAGTTCAGATGTGGGGCCACCCTTATGCGGCTCGATTGTGGGGGCCACCCTCATGTGGCTCAGTTGGGAGGACACCCTCATGCGGCTCGGTTGTGGTGACCACCCTCATGCGGCTCGGTTGTGGGAGGGCCACCCTCATGCGGCTCAGTTGTGAGGACACCCTCATGCGGCTCGGTTGTGGGGGCCACCCTTATGTAGCTCGATTGTGAGGCCATCCTTATACGGCTCGGTTGTGAGGCCATCCTCATGCGGCTCAATTACCAGGCCACACTTATGCGGCTCTGCCAGAACGCCCTTCATGCGGCTCACAGCATAATAGCAGTTGGAACACGTGGCAGAGGGTTCACTAAGACTTATCCACTCGAAATTGTTGTAACCAATAAATTATAACAATGCAGATTTATTGCAACCAACACAACTGCCCAGATCGATTTCCAACAAACATATCAAAGTTAATCTTAACCAATCCCCAACTGCCCACTTTTCAAGGCATAGTTACTGCACACCCCACTCATCACTAAGTCCTATAAATAGCAGGGGATTATTCCTTTGCACATACACAGAGAAAAAGCACACAGGGCAAGAGACAATCCCACAGAGCACCACACACAGAGAGAGAGAGAGAGAGCACTTCTTCGCCGGAGCCAAGGCCGCGTTCGATCGTCCAAGGAGTAAGGCAGAGTTGATATCACTTTCCCGAGCCTATACCGTCACCCCCAAGAATCAAAACTAAACAATTGTACTTAGATTGCTATTCCTAGGTTTTGTTCCTAGGCTCTCTTTGTACGAGTGAGTTTGTATTATGAATCAAAGTTCAGTCCTCCCATAAAACTGTTCTGTTCTTAGATAATCAATGGCAAACAGTGCCGATGTAGAATGTAGATTTTTCTAAGACCCTGGATTTGGCAGATAATAATGTGAGCGTTGGCTCAAGGCAAGATGGCAAAATGATAATACGAATGAGAATGATGGTTTATTACATAGTTTTTTCATCATGTATTATATGTTTTCTTCTTATATAAGTTGTATATAATTGCATGGTCATGGACAAATTGTCGACAAGGTGGTTCCTCGAACGGTATTCCTGGGCTTGGGAAATCGATTCGTCCTGGGGGGAACCAGTGCTGAAGTAGTAGCACAGTACTAAAGTAGTAGAACGGTATACGAGAACTTTAATGGAGCTAGCTACCCACACTGTAAGGGGCGTCGTATACCTATAAGATGGTCCAAGATGGCGTGTCGTCAGTGACCTTCATATAGATAGGTCCAGTACTAATGATGTCTTATGCAGGCAGAGTAAGTTATTACTCAAATACAGGGAAGGATATCGGCTGTTGGTAAGAATCACCTGAACGGTGATAATTATATTGAATCATGATATTATTTCTAACAATGCCTTGTGCATGCTGAGTAAGTATTATAAATGTACAGGGATGGCTACACGACCGTGGGTAAGAATCACCAAAGGGTGATAACTGTATGCTTTAAATTTCGTTGGCTATGAGATTTGCATGCTTTACTTCTTATCAGATACAAATATAAAATAAATTGACCCTAAGGCAACGAGAAAGACCACTGTTAATAATTTCTATAACATGATTACTTAGTGTTGTCTTCTTAGGTGAGTTGGGCCAGCACCGCTCGCCAGTACATTGATGATGTACTGACCTACGTTGTGGACAATATTACAGGTGCTTACGTATGGGGGAAATCGTTTGATTAGTGCTTGGCATCGATGATTCGGATAGGTGTGCAGAAGCTCTTCTTTCAAGACGATGTCTTCTACCATACGGGACATAATATATAGAACAGTGTAACTCAGTTGTAGCAGTGAGATTGTAGCCAAATTGGCAAGTTCATTGTAAAGAAGTCGGTATATTCAGTTGTAGCCTAAAGGGCAAGTGTATACATTCAGTTGGCTATTCAAGAGTCTTGTAATCAATTGTAAACTCTGTATTCTACTGTAAGTCTTGTAATCCATTACAATTATCAATAAAGAGATACATTTCTTCATATCTTATGTGACTTCAATTTATCTGCTTGGTTTTGCTGTGCTGTCGATGTTTTCTGAGGAATACCAGGAACTGCAATGGTTTTGCCTTATACAAGTGCAATCTAGCCTTGTACAGTATCATGCCCAGTGGCTAGTTTTCGATCTTTCGGGATCGGGACGTGACATAATGGTATCAAAGCATGACTTTATGTTCTTGGATTCTTATTCGATTTGTTTCAATCAATGTTGCTACTAAGATGATTCAAAGACTGCTTTCGCGATTATTCAAGTTGCTTCCACGGTGAATTAAAGTTGCTTCCGTGAATACTCAAAGTTGCTTCCGTGATGAAATCAAAGTTGCCTTTATGATGACTCATAGTGCTTCTGCGATTATTTCGTGTTACTTCCAGACTATTCTAAGTTATTTCCTTGACTGAAAGTCCGTTGATCCTTCTAGTCACTCACTGGGTGTTCCATACAATAAGTCTAAATATATGGGTTGTGATATGTGTGCTTTGTTAAATTTTTAAAGAAGATACCAAAACGAATAACAATAATACGATACGATAATAAGTTTATTATGTATGCTGGATGTCTTATGTGTGGGATCCTTTGAAGTCGATTGTTATACAGCAATCGACCGTGGGTGATGGCATGGTATGTTAGAACAGAATGTGCATGAATTTCAGTAAATAGGAATCGACAGAATCTTGAGTCGGTATTAGTGGTCAGCATAACCACTACAGGATGGATAGTCTATATTGGACGTTGGTTTGGTGCTAAGGGAATATTATGTCGAGTATGGCTTAAGCTATGAGTGGTATATGGCTTTACCCTCTTAGCGATAAGATGATCCTTGACGTGTTCATAAATTAGTGATTGCTTTATCTAAGGTATTGGGTAGTATCGAATCGCAGCTGAGATTACCATTAATACATGATGGCTAGGCGTGTCCCTTAATGATTAAGTTCGGATGAATCGTTGTGAGATTTTGATGTGTCCGGATGAACCATCGCTAGACTTTGATGGTTAGCATTATGTTGGGTAAAAGGTTTGTAGGCTTGGTAACGATGGTGTGGTGTTGCTATCGAAAGATTTTGCGAGAACAACTATGGACCAAATATTGAACGATGTTGGAATTGAGTAAAAAAATTTGCATATTGGATATCGACAGAATTGATGGTGATGTTAGACGCTTATCGGGATGTTGCGAATGATTTAGAAGATACAGAGAGTTGCATCAACGACCGAAAAGTAGAAGATGGGCTTGAGGAATAGATGATCTTACCACATTATGCAGTGTGCTTGAGAGAATTTGATGTGTCCCGAATTAACAAGTTATGACCCTTAACTATTTTGAGGCATAGAGGATAAGTACTTGTCCCTTGATGCATGAAAGAGTAGATGTTCCTTATGAGAGTCGAATGGCTGAAATACAAATAAATATTAAGGTGCAGCAATATCTAATAGACCCTGTCGGTAGATGATGTTGTCGCATGAATAACAAGTTTGGTGGAATATAGAATTGTTGGATTATGACTTAGCTAATAAGTTATGTTATATCCACTAAGATGACCGATATACGAATGTTAGATGATTGGTGCCATAGAGATTGGATCGGTGTATGAATAGTAAATCTTCTTATAGAATCACAAGAAGATGATGCAAAACGAATATTGATGGTTAACATAAATTGCTAAGAGATGATCGTGTTGGGTTCTAGCGAAAATTCATAAAGGATGCTTTCGGAAGAAATATGATTATGTAGTTGCCTTATTTTGTTGGTTAAAAGAGTACAGACCGTATCGATGATCTAAAATATGGGAAATGAATATGTCGCAAAGAGATCGTAAGTGATAAACTATTAAGATAGCAATGTTGGAATAAGACTTGAAATAGTTTGACCGATTGAATAGACGCAATTTGCATACGATGTGAGAATACAAGTCGGATTGAGTAGAGGATGCTATGTCTATGCAAGTGGAAATTGCGAGTTTGGATATTTGATTGAGAAGTTTTATATGATAGCCTTGGGATTGACCTATAAGAATTGTCGGATAAATTTTGTCGGTTGCGAGTAAGTCTAGAAAGAGACTTCGTTGGGTATGGCCCGAGTATGAGTACGGATAGAATGACTTGACCCTAGAATGTCGGTTGATTGCCTAGAATGTCGTTTGGTTGCCTAGAGTGTCGGTTGGTTGCCTAGAATGTTGGTTGGTTGCCTAAGTTTCAGATTTGGTTGGCTATGTCGTTTCAGTTGTCCATATTGGAAATAAGTTCATAAGATTGGGGTAAGTTGGTCAGACCATAGAGTTGTCCCCATGATAAGAATTGGTTGCCTCTAAGATAAGAGATAAGTATGTCCCTGATATCTATCCATCTCATATGAGTTAGCTGAAAGTCTGGTTTAGCTTAGATTAGCTGACCGTAGAACTTGACTGAATACTAAGTTGGCTGTTGGAAAACCGTAGGATGTCCCTATTAATGTTGTGTGAGTATTGTCGGAATAAGTAAGATGTGTCGGAAGGTAAACTTGGAATGGAATGGAGATGGGGAAATTCGGTATTATAATGTTGGATGGGATGACGGATCATGTTGGTTTCAAAAACTTGGCTGCCTTTGTTGGAATGTCGAAAATTGTTAGAATGGGTTGGAATTGGTTGATTAATATTGAGCTGCATAAATTGGGTAGTGCCTTGAGACAGTTGGAATAATTTTATTGATCGGATAAGAATTGAGAATAAGTGTAACGACGGAATTGAATAGTGCATGTAGCCGAGATCGGCGAGAGCGAATGTGAATAGGAATGACCCTCGGGATTAATGTTGCTGGAATATAAGATTTGCTTGCGAGAGGATAATATGTCGGCTTGATCAATACGAGAAAATGTTTGAGTACAACAAAAAATGTTACTAGAGTAGGATGATGGTACAAAATGATGGATGAATCATGATCGAGAAATTTATAAGTTGCAAACAAAGCGTATGGATGCAAATGATGACGAGTATAAGATTTGATCGATGAGAAGCGGGGTATCAAAATAAAATATGGCAATAGGATTTATCAACTTGGGTGGCATGAATGACAATGAACTTGAAAGGAATACTTGATACATCTAAGTCTGAATATTTTGGAAAATTTTGGATTGATTGTATAAAATTTCTTGAGTTGGAAATGGGTAACATCTATTATGTTATTACTTGGTTGGGATATTGAATAAACAAGTGGGATTATACGAGATGCTCGAAAAGAATTACTGATGTTTGGAAAATAAGTTACACCATAGCTCGTTCGTTTTCTCTATCACTGAACTTGGCTGAAGTGCATGTATTTCTGGGATGCCTAAAATATGTGTATGATTCCAATTAAGTGGTATGCTGAATTCAAACGAAGCAACGGGAAGGATTATCATGTGTAAAGAATTTGCACGAGTGTCGAAGAAAAGATCAAAGATGGTAAACTATTTTGAATCAATTGGGATCCTGTATCGAGATGGTACATTACTTGAAATCAATCGAGAGATTGTGGAGAAATATTAAATGGTGCAAGACGATCGTTGAGAAGTTCAGAAAAGTCGGTTGAAGTTTTCGGGATGAGTTTTATTTTAAGTTTCGAGGACAAAACTTTTTCTGAGTGGTATATATTGTAGTGCCCCGACCCGCAAGATGCCTTATGATGTATGGTTGGTTCAATAAAGCTTTGTTGGACTTGGGAATATGCGAAGGATCGCTTGGAAGGCTATGCGATCGTGGCAGAAATCATCTTATAAATGTGAGTAGTGTTGAACCCTTCGAAGATCTTTTAGCTTCACGCTTAAAATAAAGGATAATATGCTATGTTTCTTACTGAGTTGCTCAATAGCACCTCGCATGGGATTCAGAAAGATAATGAAAGATAATAATCACCTGAACGTAAACTGTTATTGCTAGATGAATTGTATGCTTGTACGATGTTGCAATGAAATACATGACAGGTGAAGCAAAGTCCCAAATACTTGGGCGGTGAGTATATCGAGTCTTAGCTCGATGAATAAATGGTAACATAGATGTTAAGACCCAAGAATTGGGCAGTAAGTATGCTTGAATTATATCTGAATGAACGTATGCTAAACAGATGCTAAGTCCCAGGAATTGGGCGGTGAGTACATTGAGTTTGGTTGGGAAGATGTATGGTATCAAAGATGTGAGAAAGGGCTTAGGTAATCACATTCTATTATCCTATGCCAATGTAGAATGTAGATTTTCCTAAGACCCTGGATTTGGCAGATGATAGTGTGAGCGTTGGCTCAAGGCAAGATGGCAAGATGATAATACGAATGAGAATGATGGATTATTACTTAGTTTTTCTCATCATGTATTATATGTTTTCTTCTTAGATAAGTTGCATATAATTGTATGGTCATGGATAACTTGTCGACAAGGTGGTTCCTCGAACGGTATTTCTGGGCCTTGGAAACCGATTCATCCTTGGGAGAACCAGTGCTGAAGTAGTAGCACAGTACTGAAGTAGTAGCACTGTATACGGGACCTTCGGTGGGGCTAGCTACCCGCACTGTAAGGGACGCCGTATACCTGTAAGATGGTCCAAGATGGCGTGTCGCCAGTGACCTTCATATAGATAGGTCTAGTGCTAATGATGTCTTATGCAGGCAGAGTAAGTTATTACTCAAATACAGGAAAGGATGTCGGCTGTTGGTAAGAATCAACTGAACTGTGATAATTATATTGAATCATGATATTGTTTCTAACAATGTCTTGTGCAGGCTGAGTAAGTATTATAAATGTACAGGGATGGCTAAACGACCGTTGTTAAGAATCACCAAAGGGTGATAACTGTATGCTTTAAATTACGTTGGCTATGAGATTTGCATGCTTTACTTCTTATCAGATACAAACATGAAATTAACCCTAAGGCAACGAGAAAGACCACTGTTAATAATGTTCTATAACATGATTACTTAGTGTTATCTTCTTAGGTGAGTTGGGCCAGCACCGCTCGCCAGTACATTGATGATGTACTGACCCACGTTGTGGGCAATATTACAGGTGCTTGCGTATGGGAGAAATCGTTTGATCAGTGCTTGGCATCGATGATTCGGATGGGTGTGCAGAAGCTCTTCTTTCAAGACGATGTCTTCTGCTATACGAGACATAATGTATGGAACAATGTAACTCAGTTGTACGAGTGAGATTGTAGCCAAATTGGTAAGTTTATTGTAAAGAAGTCGGTATATTCAGTTGTAGCCTAAAGGGCAAGTGTATACATTCAGTTGGCTATTCAAGAGTCTTGTAATCAGTTGTAAACTCTGTATTCCACTGCAAGTCTTGTAATCCATTGCAATTATCAATAAAGAGATACATTTTTTCATATCTTGTGTGACGTCAATTTATCTACTTGGTTTTGCTGCGTTGTCGATGTTTTCTGAGAAATACCAGAAACTGTAATAATTTTGTCTTGTACAAGTGCAATTTAGACTTGTACGACATCACGTCCAGTGGCTAGTTTTCGATCCTCCGGGATCGGGGCATGACAAACAGCATTGGAAGTAATTTAAGTAATATTGTTTATTTTCAATGTTATTTTGAAAATATTAAATATTATTTGTGTTATTTAATATTTTCAAAATAACACAAATAATATTTAATATTTTTAAAATAATTTAAGTAATATTGTTTATTTATCAAATAAGTATATTTACATAAATCTAAAATCCTATTTAAAATAGTTGGCAAACCTTTTTAATATTCAAAAATATTTATGATTCTTGTTTTGTAGAAATAGAAAGAAAATTTTATTTTCGATGCACAATTGTTAAAATAAGTAAAAATAAAATAAAATTCGAAAAAATATCTAAAATATTAATTTAAATTTTTTTGGGGGTTTACAAAAAGATGGAGGTCGCTCTTGAAGACCTTTTTTTTACTGGATTCATATTGGAGATGAAACCATGGTTCAGCTCAAAGTGGACACATTGTCCAAGTAGTTTGCTAAGACAAACATGGTGCATGCTGGAGACTCCAAGGGAAGCAGAAGGCTTCTCGCAATAACAAGAAGAATGACTTCAACTATTTGAAGGGAAAGTCGGCTACTTTCAAGCCAAAGACCAAGTCGGATGTAACTTGTTTTAACTGTGGTAAGAAAGACCATTAAACGAAAGACTGCAGATCTAAGCCCAAACCGAAAGGGCAAGGTGAGGCTAACTTAGTTGCTATGATTGTGCAGGTTACCTCAAACGATGTTGACATTGATTGGTGGGTAGACACTGATGTATCCTGCCATATTTGCTCAATAAGGGAGTTGTTCACCTCATACAAACCTACTTCCGATTCTGAAATGCTCGAAGAGGGAGTTGCTCAAAGAGGTAACAGTCACCTTTTTTTTCTTCCTTCCTTTCTATGAGGCATTATAAATAAGTGAGAGGATCATTTGTTACTCACCACCAAAACTTGTAAGCATTTTCCAAGTAGAAGAAGAAGTGTTTCAAGTTACCAATAATGCTCTACTATTCAATAATTACTTAGCATTCTTGCTAAGCCCATTCGGAAAGACTTGTACTGATTTTCGAGTAGGAAGCTTGTGCGCCGTACTGTTTAAAGTGTAGGCAAAAATAGTAAATCCGTGACAAGTGCACGGGTTGAAATGTAGACAAAAATACTAGCCAGTGACGTCCAAATGAGGTAAAGAAGCTAGCTTCTCTTTGGAATTATATCCTTAAATGTCAGAACGTACATTGGTGTCATCTCCATCGTCATGCCGTTACATGCATAACACAGACCCATCTTCTTGGCAGATCATCTGATCTGTCTTTGTAAGGCCAATTGAATATATACTTGTGCGACAAAATCGATGAAGGTGGGCGCATGCGCAAGCAATCTTGGTGGTGGTTGGATTTTGTGTTAATCTATCTTAATTTCGGCCATCGATCAGGTTGGAAATATATCGCATGCCAAGTAGCAATTGCCACTACTACATCGATGGAAAGGAATATTGGAACCGACCGTCATTGTTGAAGTTATCGTCACTGACGTCTTCATTCCTTATCATTTTGAGTCTACGAGTTTCTGAAGCAATCAATCTCTCCGCGCCTACTATATCAACAGTCACTTGTTCTGCGTACATAGCTATCTATCCCAAGCATGGCCAATCCAGTTCACTTTGTTTTGGTGCCCCTTCTGGCACAGGGACACATGATTCCCATGATCGACATGGCCCACGTAATCGCTGGCCGCGGCGCCATGGTGACCTTCGTCACCACCCCAGTAAATGCCACCCGCATAGAGGCCATCATTGACCGTGTCGCAGAAGCCAACCTCGCAATTCGGTTCGTGTCCCTCCGGTTCCCGTCCACGGACGTGGGATTGCCGGAGGGATGCGAGAATCTGGATGCTGTGCCTTCGAGAAATCTTCTCACTAACTTCATGGACGCTTGCGCCATGCTGAGGGATCCTCTAGTTCAGCTTCTACGAGACCGACAGCAGCCTCCTCCGAGCTGCATAATATCCGACGCGGGCAACTACTGGACATGGGAGGTCGCACGAGAGTTCGACATTCGAAGGTTCACCTTCAACGGCTTCGGCTGCTTCGCTCTTCTCTGTCGGCATGTCATCCAGTACAACAAGATAATGGAAGGCGCAAGCGACGAGAACCGGCCAATTGTCGTGCCGGGCTTGCCCCATCGAATCGAGATAACGAAGGCGCAGGCCCCGACAAATTTGGGTGATCAAAGCTGGGAGCAAGTCTGGCGAGGTGGAAGAGTGGCTTGCTGACGGATTCGAAGAGAGGACGAGCGCGAGGGGTCTCATAATCCGTGGGTGGGCACCGCAGCTGATGATATTGTCGCATCCGGCGATCGGTGGGTTCGTCACTCACTGCGGGTGGAACTCAACTCTGGAAAGCGTGTCGGCGGGTGTGCCGATGATCACTTGGCCCCACTTTGCGGATCAGTTCCTCAACGAAAAACTGATAGTCCAAGTTCTGAGAGTTGGAATCGATGTGGGCGTGAAAGAGCCGTTCCGTTGGGGAATGGATAACAACGGAGTTGTTGTACGAAGGGACGCCATCACCGAAGTTGTGCGGCGATTGATGGATGAGGGCGAAGCAGCCCAAGGGATGAGACACAGGACAAGAGTGATGGGCGAGAAGGCTAAGGTGGCAATGGATAAAGGAGGATCATCACATCATAACATGACAACTTTGGTTCAACAAATCCAGAACTGGCATAATGAGAGAATGGCCAGTAGAGAAAAAGAGGGATAGAAAATTTTGTATGGTTTCATACATATCAACTGAATGATATTTTTTTTTTTAAATTTAAATTTTAAATTTTAAAAAAAAATAAAAATAACTGAATGATATATTTGTGTTAGCATTTTCTACGAGTGCGCTATGGGCAGATCCAGATAGTGCCTTCCTCAATTTTACTAGTAATGTGAATCAACCGAGAAGTGTTGGGTTTTCAAATCTCGATTCGAGAGGTATGTAGGAATAGTATGAAACGCAGACGAAAAATAAAAGTAAGGCGACACAAGAAAAATTGGTACATAAATCGGAACTCAAACAGAACCAAAATAGAAGCATCTAGTATAATGGGGATACACTAGACATTTTACCGCCCAATATACTGTTTTGGCTCATTTTCATCCAGAAGCTATTCTGAAATTTTTTGTGTGCAGGCGTTATACCGTCCGGTATACCATTCACATGATTTTTGTTCAGTTTGGACATCTGATCAGCACGATTTTGAACTTTTGGATTGGATATGATAGTTATGATTGGTGTTGGACTAATTTAGGAATTTTCTACTACTAATTAGGGTTTTCTTAACATATTTAATGGAGGCTAAAGGGGTTTTCAAAGTGAATGTTCATCAATGAGATTTTAGCAGACAGTCCACACAAATCTACGAAAAAGTATGTGCTTTGCTCGTAGACTCACCCTTCAAGATAGTGAGAAATTATTAGCTGCTCCTAGCTCGCTACTGGATGTGCTGAGTGGTGAGCTCGGTCCAATGAACAAGTGACACTTGGCAATAACAAATTAACTCCACATTCCCACATTAGCAGATTAGATAGGAGAAGGGGAAGGAGAAGGAGAAGGAAACGAAAAAAGCTAACAGCTCTCCTAACAGAGAGATGTGGACCCATTCACTACTGCATTATGTACAATATATCATCTAAAACTTTTCATCTTCCAATTTTTCCTCTTCCGTCCCTTCCAACAGAGAAATATTTTCAGTGGTGACCGACGCCTTCCATTCCTTCTGCAAAGAGTTTAATATGGATGCTAAATGTCAGTAGTTTTTTTTTCTTCCTTAGCTTCGTTAGCTATCCTTTGAGCTTTTCTTCCGTTTATTGACCACCTATTAATTTTTCGTGTTTGTGTTTGTTTTAAGATGTAGATGAAGATAATTGTGAAGGGTACAAACAACAAAAAGATCCAACGATATTGATTCGGAAAGAAAAGGTTGTTGAAGATCTGAATGGGATGATTGTGTGCAATGTGGATGAAGCGTATAAAGTCTACAATGAATATGCTACACGGAATGGATATGCTACACGGAATGGATCTAGTGTTCGAAGGGGGGAAAAGAGGTCTAATTTAAACAATGAATTGCGTCAAATTAATTTTCTATGCTCAAAAGAAGGTTTTCAAGAAGATAGTGACCCTTCTGAGGAAAAAAAGTCCAACAAGCTAGTTACTAGAACTTGATGCAAAGCTGGAATTCGATTTTCACTGGAAGATGGTGTGTGAAAAGTTACCTACTTTGTTAGCAAACACGACCATGAGCTTGCACATCCAGAAGAAAGAAATTTTTTATGATCATATAGAAAAATTACTGAAGCTCACAAGGGTGTGATTAAATCCATGGCAAGTGTAGGTATACGAACCACAAATGCATATTCATATTTATCCGAGAAGTTGGTGGGTCTCAATATGTCGGGTTTACGAAAAGAGATTGCTACAACTTTGTGAATAAGGAGAAAAGAGGCAGGAGATGCTCAAAGTATGATCAACCTTTTCAAGGAGAAGCAAGCTGAAGATCCAATGTTCTTTTACAGTGTGCAAGTGGATCAAGAAAATCTAATGACGAATTTTTTCTGGAGGGATAAAAATTCAAGAATTGATTACGAGTGTTTTGGAGATGTAGTAGTATTTGATACTACCGATCGCATTAATTGGTATAACATGATTTGTGCTCCTTTTGTTGGGGTTAATCAACATTGGAAAAATGTGTTCTTTGGTTGTGCTTTTTTGTTAGATGTGTCACGATTCGCTCCCGAATAATCGGACACGAGTCGGACACGCACAGCCTTCGTCGTTAGACACGACGAAGTATGTTGTACCAAGCTAGGAAAATCTAACCAGATAAACATGAATGTGTACAATCACAACATCTGTAAAACGTTCCCAGAATGATCACCGTAATCTACCGATCATAATATCATAAAAGTACAAGAGACAACAAGAAGATAAACAATATGAACTCACAACATACCATATCTAGAGGAAGAGCTAAAATAATCTAAACCTGAAGCCTCTAGCTAAGTCATGTCTCCATCCTGTTCAGCTAAGATCCTGGGCTCTGGTCCATAAGGTAAAGTGATACCCTGCAAGTACACCTACAACATATCCAGTCAGGAGCGGAGCTAAGTATATCCAAGAAAATGAACATGAACATTATGGTATGAAAATGAATACAGGAAAAATATAAAGTACGAAAAATAAGAACAAGACATGAAACCTGAACATGAATACTGAAAAGTAAATACAGAAAACATGAAATGAATCCTGAACATGAAATACACAATGAACCTGATGTGTGCAACATATAGAAATACATCCAGAATGTGTGATCGGCTTGGGTAGATTCAGGAAACATGAAATGGTACGGCTTCGGTCCCGCGTGCACGATGCGGGGCCTAAGCTATTCACATGAATAGTAACTCGGGTTTGGTCACACATCTGTAGTATTTTTTCTTCCAGACACAAGTAAACTCAAGGAACATGATACCAGACAATCTCGTGAAATATCGTGTCAACCAAAAGATACAAGAATGAATTTACAAGACATGAAGAAATAGACAAGTCCGAGGAGTATACTTGCCTGGCTCACGGTGATCGAGGGTAGATAGTAAACCTGGATGTCCTCCTGTTTAATATTTGATACAAGTTGGTTAATTTCTACACAAGTTTCAGTTGGTTATCTCATATTCTAACCATGTCTAACTATAGAGTATTCATAAGGTATATTAGCTATACTCTAATCTAACTAAAGGGTACAAGATGTATATTTTAACTGATATGTACTTATATATATTCATAACTACTCACAAGTACTTAGCCACAAGACAATTGAGTTGATAGCCCTATTATACAAAATGCAATCTCTACCACCCATTATGTCAGGATCAGAACCTAAACAATTTCTTATGTGAATCTCCACAACTGTCCCAATTATTTGCTATAGTTTAGATAATGGCAACATAAGTTCCAAACCATTACTTTAAACTGTAATTACTTCCAGGCTTGTATCCATAATAGCTATAGCAACTCAGCCCATCCATCTGTGAGTTTGGTTCAACCCAACCCACAAAAAGACTGTTAAGGCGCACTCTTGATAGTGCCTATTTTGGCTGTTTTAAGTCCTATTTGGCTGAATTGCGGCCAGAATTTCTCCCAACTTCCAACATGAAAGTTGTAGATCTTTTTCTTGGCTTCAAGAATATGTTATTAGCTATTTTATGCACGTTTCTCTCATTCATGATAATATAAGGATAGAATACGAAAGTGGCCTGTTAAGGCGCACTCTTAGCCAGTAACAGGTAACAAGTAACTTGACATGATGATTCATGATAGTGACCCGTCGTGGTGCACTCTTGACAAGTAACATGACATGATAGTGGCCCATCGTGGCGCACTCTTGATAAGTAAACCTAACATGATAATCTTGATATATTGTTGTGACGGCTATCTTGACTTGCTAAGTAACTCTTGTCTTGATACCGTGGGTGTTTGTGCTTGTATAAGCTACATGTCTCATCTTGCATCATGTCTAGGATATGAATTTCTGATTTCCACGGTCAGGAATTCGTACTGAATCTGACTAGGATAATGACTAGATTGATCATGTAGTTCATGAAGAGATTTCTCAGCTACAGGCAATCCCGTTATCTGGGCACTCTAATTGGACTTGTAGCCTGCCGTCGAGTATGGTATATTTCTAGCACACTGTCATGTGTTGCACCCCCAAGTCACCTAATCCAACTCTCTCAACTTGTGACCGGATAACCTGGATTAAGACTGCAGGGCTTGTGGCTGTTGGAATATCTCGATGCATCTTATTAGTAACTAGGCTTGTGATAACCCTAGTTAGTTAAAGTATCAAGCCGTACTTATTGCTTGGCCGTGATAGATGGATGGAGTCCCGTCTAGTCTTGCCTAGGCAAGACCACTACATGGTTATTTTTGTACATTACTGTTATGCTTTACTCTTGTCGATAATTGGTTGGAGACTAAGCTCTGTTCAGGTGAAGGGTTACAACTCCGGTTCTTGTTTGGTTTACAGGTTGTAACTTAGCTACCAGAATAGTCCCTTAGTTGTCTTATCGGTTATCACCTTATTTTCTCTAACTCATGTCTTTTATTATCCTTTATGTCTCATGTGCTAATATGTTGGTTTTAGTTCTTAAGTGAAGCCTCTTTTGTGGCACTTACTCTTTCTCGGATCTGACCCAGCTAGTTTTGTATGGCCAGATTTTGGAGCAGCTCTCGAGGATCTCTCAGCCTTCTTACCAGATGGTGACCACTAAAAGAAACCCTGGCAACGAGTGGGCTTTATTTTGCTCTCCCACTCTATTGTAAAATTATTCTTTTGAGGCGTTTAGCTACCGAGCAAGTGTTAGCTCGTGTTGAATTTACTTTCCTGTCTGCCTAATGGCTGTAACATGATTGACAAATCCTAGGATTGATCATGTATGACTTAAACTCTTGCTAGTCTTCGCATTTTTTATGACTAGCTTCATGATCATCTGAATATGTAATGTTTGGGACGCCTTACTTTGTATGTCTGATGATCTACCATCTTGTTACATTTACTTGCTTGCTTGAGATTGAGACAATAGGATTGTTCTTGACCCTAAGAGACTAATGGCTTGTAGTAAACCCTCATGCATCTAGACAGCTATGACTGTATTGCGATGTGGGATTCACTTCAATGTACGTAGCTGGCTGTGTCTGTCCTCCGCTCTCCAGTATTCTGGTTCTGGGGCGTGACACGGTTTAAGTGGTGGCTCATGCAGGTCTTGTAAATCAAGATGTGTGAGGGTTTTACTGAATAGATGTCTCAATCAGTACTCGCCCTTAATATCTTCTAATCTATCTGAAATCTTGACCTGATCACATGTTTATATCCTCGATCTATCATGGTCCTTCCTTATTGTTCCCCATGTCATTTCTTCAGCGGTATTGTTCCTGGTCCTACCGATCAGCAAGACGGAGCACCTCTAGTGAACCAGCAGCAACCTGGAGACCAAGCCCAGCATTCAAGAGTAGCCTCCAGAGTCATGCCTATCGAGGGTCAAGAGCTACCAGTTCAATCCGTCCAGCCTGCAGAGCCCGACAATAGAATCCTGGTGGGTCTCATCAGGGAATTGCTTGCATCTCAAGATCTTCGGGGCGATGCCCTGTACCAGACAGTACAAGATGCCATGGGCAGAGTTGGTTACCAAGGAACAATGCGGCCAACAGCTTCAAGCGTTTGAACCCTCCTTTCTTTGACGGCAGTGAAGATGCTATCGCTGCTGATGCATGGCTTCAGGATACAGAGGTTATCCTGGAGGCAGCTAGGATTCTTGAGGAAGAGAAGGTGGCCGTTGTGCACCTACAGTTATTGGACTTAGCCCGCAGCTGGTGGACGATGCTAGCAGTTGGATTATCGACGCCTGTCTCATGGGCGCTATTCAGCAATAAGTTCCAGACCAAGTACTTCAACGCAGTAGCTCGGTATAATCTGCAGATGAGATTCACTAATCTTAAGCAGATGGATAGGACGGTCGATGGATATGCGACCGAGTTTTCTAGACTCAGTCGATTTGCTCTCCACCATGGTGGCAAACGAATTGGATCGAGCCCAGCGATTCCAGCAGGGGCTCCATCTAGAGATTATCATATCAGTAGAGCAGTTTGAGCACCAAAAGTTTGATGTCGTATTGCGAGCAGCGAAGAGGCATGAGTATAATTCACAGAGGATTGTAGATAGAAGCGGAGGACAAAAAAGGTCTCATGGACAGATGTCCCAGTCTTCAGCACCATCTCTGGCAGCTAGGACTTTGACTATTGGAGCTCCTAGGCGGGCGACCACAGTTTCGTTGGTTCAGCACTCGACGTCGGCGTATCCTCAGCAACAGAAGCAGAAGCAGTCTTCCGTAATGGGCTGCACTCATTGTGGGAAGCCAGGACACGTATTATTAGAGTGTCGCAGAGCACAGGAATTATGCTTGGCTTCTGGGGCACCGGACCACAAGATAGGGTCCTGTCCGAATAGAGCCAGTTCATCGTCATTAAACCTAACCAGTCCATCGGTTAGGGGTCCAGTACCAGTACAGCAGCAGTACCAGCCTCCGAGGCCATTGTCGCCTCAGGCTCAACAGTATGTCCAAGCTCAGATTCAGAACCAGCAGAGATGTCACCAGCAGAGGGGACCAGCACCAAGAGGGCAAGGTCAGGCTATGACTTTGACCGTGGAAGAAGAGTTAGCTTCAGGTGAGGTGGTGGCAGGTACCATTCTCGTCAAGTCTTTTCCAGTATCAGTATTATTTGATTTGGGTGCATCGCATTCATTTATGTCTGCACGATTCGCTACACGGATAGGACTGGAGTCCGAGTCAATATCAGTAAGGCTCAATATACTTACTGGTAGCGGTCTTGTGGGAGTAGATAGATTATTTTCCTTGTGTCGAATCGTAGTTAGCGGTAGAGAGTTTTCCGCTAGGTTGATAGAATTTTCGATGGCCGATTATGATGTGGTCCTAGGAATGGATTGGTTGAAGGAGCAATACGCAAGAATAGACTACCATATTGGTAGGATTATTTTTGGTATTCCCGGTGAGGCAGAGTTTTCATTTTCCAGAGGCGAAGTAGAACATTCTCCACTAGTATTACGGATGGCAGTAGCAGTGGCAGTTCAGTTTTCCAGAGTTATTGAAGAGTTTCCTGATGTATTTCTCGAAGAGCTTCCAGGCATGCCCCCAGAGAGAGAGATAGAGTTCACCATTGATTTACTTCCAGGGACGGCACCAATGTCAGAGGGAGTCTACAGGATGGCACCTTTAGAGTTAGAGATTTTGTACAAGATGATTGAAGAACTCAGAACCAAAGGATTCATTCGTGCTAGTGGATCACCTTGGGGAGCCCCGATACTTCTTGTGAAAAAAAAGGATGGTACGTCAAGATTATGTATTGATTATATTACCTTGAACTCTGTAACAGTCAAGAACAGATATCCTCTACCTAGGATAGATGATTTATTTGATCAACTCAGAGGAGCGGTAGTATTCTCGAAGATTGACTTGCGGTCAGGGTACCATCAGATCAAAGTTAGAGAGCAAGACGTCCCGAAGACAGCATTCAGATCCAGATATGGGCATTGGAAGTTCCTTGTTATGCCATTTGGAGCGACCAATGCGCCAGCCATATTCATGGACCTCATGAATCGTATATTCATGCCATATTTGGATCAGTTTGTGATAGTGTTTATAGACGACGTCTTGGTCTATAGCAAGAATGAGGCAGAGCATGAGTAGCATCTTTGTGTAGTTCTTCAGATTCTCAGAGAGCACCAGTTGTACACAAAGTTCAGTAAGTGCGAATTTTGGCTGGATCGTATCTCGTACTTAGGTCACATCATCACCAGAGGTGGAGTGGAAGTTAACCCCCAGAAGATAGTCGCTATAGAATCATGGCCAGTTCCTAGTACCGTCGCAGAATTTCGAAGTTTCCTAGGATTGGCTGGCTATTACCGGCGGTTTGTATCATACTTTGCTCGAATTTCAGCGCCATTGACGCAGTTGACCCGCAAGGATATGCAGTTTGCTTGGACAGCAGAGTGTCAGAGTTCATTTGAGAAGTTGAAGCATAGATTGATGACGGCACCCATTCTCACACTTCCAGATGGGATTGAAGGATTTTTAGTTTATTGTGATGCTTTTGGCAGAGGATTGGGATGTGTCTTGATGCAGTATGGTAAGGTAGTAGCTTATGTGTCACGTCAGCTTCGTGATCATGAGAGAAATTACCTAACCCATGACTTGGAGTTAGCAGCGGTGGTTTTCGCACTTAAGCTTTGGAGGCATTATTTATATGGAGATCGGGTGGAGATTTTTACCGACCACAAGAGTCTTAAGTATGTGTTCACCCAGAAGGATCTTAATATGCGTCAGAGAAGATGGCTAGAGCTACTTATCGATTATGAAATCAACTTGCAGTATCATCCTAGGAAGGCCAACGTTGTTACAGATGCATTGAGCAGGAGAGCTGGAGTTTATTTTCTAACAGCACAACCAGAGTTATTAGCGGATCTTCAGAAGATGGGTATTGAAGTTGTTCTTTCTACCAATGTGGGCATTGATGGCCAGTATGCAAGTTCAGTCCAGTATAATTGAAAGGATTAAGTTAGCTCAGTCGACGGATTCTAAGCTTCAGCGGCTTAGGACAGAATGTGTAGCAGGACGGAGACCAGAGTTACGTGTTCACAAAGATGGTACTCTCCGACATAGGAGACGTATTTATGTACCCAGTAGTGATATCAGACAGGAGATCATGGCAGAGGCTCATAATTCTCAGTATTCAATTCATCCCGGTGGCACGAAGATGTACCGAGACATCCGTCAGCATTTCTGGTAGAATGGCATGAAGAGAAAGATAGTCCGGTTTGTCTCTTGTTGTTTAGTTTGTCAACAAGTTAAGGCTGAACATCAGAGACCAGCTGGACTTCTTCAACCTTTACCGATCCCAGAATGGAAATGGGAACACATTACTATAGATTTTGTAACTGGGTTACCTAAATCCCTAGCTAGAAGAGATGCTATCTGGGTTATAGTTGACAGGCTCACCAAGGTAGCTCATTTTATCCCTTTCAGAATTAGTCAGTTGATGGATCAGCTAGCAGAGATGTACTTCAGGCAGATTGTCAGATTGCATGGAGTGCCAGTTAGTATCATATCATACAGAGATTCAAGATTCACATCATATTTTTGGCGGAGTCTTCAAGAGAGCTTGGGGACTCATCTCAAGTTCAGTTCAGCTTATCATCCGCAGACAGATGGTCTGTTAGAATGCATGATTCAGACTCTCCAAGATATGTTGCGATCTTGTACACTCGACTTAGGTGATTCGTAGAAAGATCACCTGCATCTTGCGGAGTTTTCCTATAACAACAGTTTCCAGGCTCGTATCCAAATGGCACCCTCTGAAGCACTATATGGCAAAAAATGCAGATCACCTTTAGCTTAGAATGATGTCGGCGAGAGATAGATGCTTGGTCCAGAGATGGTTACGCAGACAATCGAGGTGGTTAGACAAGTCAGAGATCATCTTCGAGTTGCCCAAGATCGACAGCGCCATTGGGCCGATTCTTATCGGCGTCCCCTTAAGTTTTTAGTCGGCGACCACGTGTTCCTTAGGATCTCGCCTACCCGTGGCGTCATTCGATTCGGCGTACGAAGAAAGCTTAGTCCTAGGTACATAGGGCCTTTCGATATCCTTGAGCGAGTAGGTGATGTGTCCTATCGTCTCGCTCTTCCGTCGTCGTTATGTGAGGTACATGATGTATTCCATGTATCCCAATTGCGACTGTATATTTCGGATCCGAGTCATGTCCTTGATCATTCGAAATTGGTTGTTGTTACCAACCTTTCGTATGAGGAAAGACATGTATCCATATTGGACCGAAGGGATAAGGTACTCAAGAACAAGACTATTAGATTAGTCCGTGTTGTTTGGGGTCACGACTCTTTGGATGAGTCAACGTGGGAGTGTGAAGATGATATCCGCTCGCGATATCCACACCTGTTTGACTCATAAGGTATAATGTCTCCCTTATGCCTAATGCTTTTAATTCCTTGCTTGCATGAATGATTGCTTGATTGACTGTTAGTCATAGCTTGCTTATGATTAATATAGCTTGCCCCGACATCTCTATCCTCTTGATTAAATTTCGAGGACGGAATTCTTTTAAGGTGGGTAGAGTTGTCACTCCCGTTTCCCGTTATACGTATTCTCGTATGTGTATACGAGATTTCTAGCATTTATCAGGTGGACTGTAGTTAGACTTGTTTTGCTTAGCCTAGTCTTGGTTTAATCTTGACTTCGTTTATTTGATCGATTCGGTTCAATTTGACTTGGTTTGACTTGGCTTGGCTTGGTTTAAGATGGAGAGGGTTGATATATAACCCAACTACTTTTCTCTCTCTCCTCATTCACTTCTTCATTTACTTCTTCATCTTCTTCATTTACTCCTCCCACCTACCAAGTCCTAGGCACGTACAACTTGCTTCATGGAGGAACTCTATTTTTGTTGTTCAATTGTCTTCCTCGCGAGATTCTAAGATACTTTAGTACTTGGCATTTTTAATTTCCATGATTTATTTCTTGTAGAACTAAGTTGGTTGCATTTTTAGTTTTCTTGGATTTTGATCCACCAAATTTTATTATTTTCAAGTTTTGATTGTTCTATGTTGTAGAGAATTCAATTTTACCCAAAATGGTTTGAAAAGTTAGATTTCGACTTATTTTGAGGAAGTTATGGCCAAAATAAGATTTGTGCATTTTCTAGTTCATCTGTGCCGAATTTGGCAGGACGATAAATAGTGCCACCTGCCGTATAGTGCAGTCTGCCATATAGTACAGCCTGACGCATAGTATCGTATGGTGATGCATCCTGTCGCATAGTACGGTCTGCCGTATAGTGCAGCCTGCCGCATAGTGCAGCCTGTCGCATAGTACAGCTTGTCGCATAGTGCCGTATGGTGATGCAGCCTGCCGTAAAGTGCCGTAGAAGGCTGCATAGTGCCGCATAAGGCCGCATAGTGCCGCAGAATGCTGTATAGTGCCTATTTTGGCTGTTTTTGGCTGTTTTAAGTCCTATTTGGCTGAATTGTGGCCAGAATTTCTTCCAACTTCCAACATGAAAGTTATAGATCTTTTCCTTGGCTTCAAGAATATGTTATTAGCTATTTTATGCAAGTTTCTCTCATTCATGATAATGAAGGATAGAACACGAAAGTGGCCTATTAAGGCGCACTCTTAGCCAGTAACAGGTAACAAGTAACTTGACATGATGATTCATGATAGTGGCGCATCATGGTGCACTCTTGACAAGTAACATGACATGATAGTGGCCCGTCGTGGCTCACTCTTGATAAGTAAACCTAACATGATAATCTTGATATGCTACTGTGACGGCTATCTTGACTTGCTAAGTAACTCATGTCTTGACACCGTAGGTGTTTGTGCTTGTATAAGCTACATGTCTCGTCTTGCATTATGTCTAGGATATGAATTCCTGATTTCTATGGTCAGGAATTCGTACTAAATCTGACTAGGATAATGACTAGATTGATCATGTAATTCATGAAGAGATTTCCCAGCTACAGGCAGTCCCGTTATCTGGGCACTCTAATTGGACTTGTAGCCTGTCATCGCGTAGGACATATTTCTAGCACACTGTCATGTGTTGCACCCCCAAGTCACCTAATTCAACTCTCTCAACTTGTGATCGGATAACCTGGATTAAGACTGATGGGCTTATGGCTGTTGGAACATCTCGATGCATCTTGTTAATAACTAGGCTTGTGATAACCCTAGTTAGTTAAAGTATCAAGCCGTACTTTTTGCTTGGCTGTGATTGATGGATGGAGTCCCGTCTAGTCTTGCCTAGAAAAGACCACTACATGGTTATTTCTGCACATTACTGTTATGCTTTACTCTTATCGATAATTGGTTGGAGACTAAGCTCTGTTCAGGTGAAGGGTTACAACCCCGGTCCTTATTTGGTTTACGGGTTGTAACTTGGCTACCAGAATAGTCCCTTAGTTATCTTATCGGTTATCACCTTGTTTTCTCTAACTCGTGTCTTTTATTATCCTTTATATCTCATGTGCTAATATGCTAGTTTTAGTTCTTAAGTGAAGCCTCCTTTGTGGCACTTGCTCTTTCTGGGGTCTGACCCAGCTGGTTTTGTATGGCCAGATTTTGGAGCAGCTCTCGAAGATCTCCCAGCCTTCTGCCAAATGGTGACCACTAGAAGAAATCCTGGCAACGAGTGGATTTTATTTTGCTCTTCCACTCTATTGTAAAATTATTCTTTTGAGGCATTTAGCCGCCGAACAAGTGTTAGCTCGTGTTGAATTTACATTCATGTCTGCCTAATGGCTGTAACATGATTGACAGATCCTAGGGTTGATCATGTATGACTTAAACTCTTACTATTCGTCGCATTTTGTATGACTAGCTTCATGATCATCTGAATATGTAATATTTGGGACGCCTTACTTTGTATGTCTGATGATCTACCATCTTGTTATATTTACTTGCTTGCTTGATATTGAGACAATAGGCTTGTTCTTGACTCTAAGAGACTAATGGCTTGTAGTAAACTCTCATGCATCTAGACAGCCGTGACCGTATTGCGAGGTGGGATTCACTTTAATGTACGTAGCTAGCTGTGTCTGTCCCCTGCTCTCCAGTATTCTGGTTCTGGACATGACAATTTTGGCTACCTCCAACCAATTGTTCATTAATTCTAGCTACGAATTAAACAAACAACATCCAAGAATAGTAGAGTAGTACCTGGTAATGAAGAATTCGTTCTCGAAACTGGGACACTACCACAGGAAGACGGACATAGCTTCCTCAAGGCCAGAAATGGATCGAGACTCTGTTGTGGCACATCATCAAACAATTAAAAAAAACTAATTAGAATGACAGCGACTTTGAAAGCATCCCTCTATAATTCGAATTCGAGGAAGAGAAAATCAAGAACAATAGAACTCAAACTAATTCTCACCACTTTGATTTGAATTAAAACCTTCCAACCTGATCATCAAAATCCAGTCGAACTTTATCAAGCTGACGCAATTAAGGCAAAACCAGGGATCGATCATCCAGAATCAAGATTCACGAATTCATCACTTAATTAAGAGGAATGGAACGACGAAACTTACTGTCGACTAGAGATCGGCCAGCCGAGGATGAGTTCTTGTCCGATCGATCGCTCTGATCGATCTCGTCGTCGAAAGTAGAAGCAAGAAGAAGAAGAAGTTGTTGAAACTGCCCTCGCTCGATGAAGAGACCGCTCCACGCATCAACACCGTCGGGAAATGACCACGCCTACTTGCCGGAGGAGATCGCCTGTCGCCGGCGCCTAGTCGCTGACCATGCTCGCCGTCGCCGGGATCTAGCCGTTGTCATCGGGGATCGCCAAGAATTAGGGTTAGGATTCGGCCAATGATGGGGAGAAGAAAATTGGGGCTGGATTTCTATTCGAGAGGTGAAGAGATGAGCTGAGCTCTCTCTTTCTCTCTCTCTCTCTCTCTCTCAGTCACAATAAATAGAACAAATTAGGAAAGGAAATTTAACAGATAGCCTCCTCCACTAAAAAGGCTATTAATAATAAAGCCCTTACCTTTTCTACTTATTACATGAATCCTCAAAAATTCTGTTAGAGATTAGTTATGATTGATGGAAAAGTTGTTAGAAATTTGTAGGGGAGTGGGGACCAAATTAGTTAGTAACTTGGGAAGCACTCCCAATTAGTTGCCCTTAATTCATTAATTAACTTACCAAAATATAATAATTCAAAAATATTATCTATGAATTTTAAATGTTAAAATATACCTGAATATCATTTAAAATATATTAGGAAAAATATATTCAAAATTTCTGAAATTGGAAAGGTGGGGTTACAAATCTCCCCCCCCCTTTGAAAATTTCGTCCTCGAAATTTCAAGAGGCCCAACTAGAAAATAAATTTCACAAGATAAAAGAAAATCAGTTAGTCAGAAATGGAAAGGATCCATTTAGCACGACTTTTGGCATGAATAAATAATCTAGAAATTCGAGGGTGGTAAGATAATAGTAAAAAGGTTAGATACGAAATGATATATAATTTGAGATGACTTTTCATGACGAATAAACGTAACTGACACGATCGATAAAATTTAATCGTCACAAGTAAACGGACTTTAGTTAAAGATCAGACACAATATTTACATACAAAGACGTGAAATAACATGCTTTAACCATGATCGAGAATCAAACAAGCACAAGGTTTGAAGGGTAAATCATGAGGACTCGACCTTTTAAACTTGAAAGTTTAGTACAATTAGACTATAACAAAATAGGAAGGTCACGGTCGGATAGATATGCTTACGATCGAAATTTAGACAAAATACGATCGGAAGATAAATACGTTTTGAAATTTGGTGGAACGGAATCAAAACCTGGCAATGTATATTTGTTGAGAAAATTAATGGTCCAACGATAAAATATAAAAAGATAATTACAAGAGTCAATTGAGAAGACGTATGAAACTATCCAGGAGGTAGTAGTACCCAATCAAGGTGAAGATGCAAGGATTTGGGATTCTCAAAAATCACTAATCATATGAAAAGGGAATCTAGTCTCCATGATATCCGAGAACATATAGATATTTAAAGTCACTTTACTTAGAATTCCTGCCTCGTCAGTGTATATCTAGCTGCAGAGAACTTTCGGCTCCGTGACTCTAATAACAACATGTTACCGGATATTATATCAACTTCATCCATTTTCCAACGATTGTCAACGGAATAGCCCAAGATGCCAAAATATGAGGATTTTAGGACAAGGTCTCAATAATACCCGAAAACCTTACGAATGTCTGAAATTTCTTCAACTTAGAGTTCATGCCTCGCCAGTGCGCTGCTGGCTGCAGTGAATCCTTCAGTCTCTGTAGTCCAGATAATGACTGCAGCATGCAACTGCCACGCCCCAGTAGGTCCTCGAATAGTCTCTCAGTCTTATCCATAGGAATTTTAAAAAGAAGTTTTTTTAGGAATCCAAAATGAGTTTCAACAGTCCGAGTCATGAAAATGGTGAGGTTATCTGACTATTAGAATACAAGGGTTTATTAGGTACTAAGAAGCAACAAGGAGTCCAATCAAAAAGTAGTGAGTTCAGAAGGCAAACAGGAAGATTTAAATTTTGAACAGGGAATTGAAGTTTCAAATAATAACCAGAATTTCAACTGATATCTGGAATGGTAAAAAAATTCCGTATATAGAACGTTATCCCGAAGGGATAACAGAGTCTCGAAGGATGAACAGAAGCATGGTATCAGATAAAAGGCAAGGTTGCAACATGAGAAATAAAATCTCGCATTGGAAACGAGTTCAACAAAACTCAAGTAACAACAAAATCTTGAACAGATCTCGAATGGAAAACGAAATCTCCAATAGAATGCAAAGTCTCAATAGAACTAAAATATCACAAAATTGCAGATAGAGGGTAATTCTCGAATAGAAAAACCTCGAACAAGAAGCAAGGCTTATGACTAGTGAGTAGAGATAAAGTACCAAGTAGAAAATAAGAAACAATGCATCGAATGATGAATGTGAAACAAATGAAATCTCAATTAGGAAACGGGGTTAAACAAGGTCGAAACAAAGTAGGGGTAACCAACTCTCGAATAGAAAGTCATGATCATAAATGGAAACAAGTCTCATATAGAGGATGAGTCACAATCCAAAATAGGAAAAGAACTTCAAAACCTTCAAAGGAATCCTCAACAATGTCCTAAATAGGACGAAGCTTAAACAAGGTTTCGAAGGAGGGACATGGTTTCGAAATGAAATCTCAAGTAGGAACTAAATCTCAATTAATACGAAGTTTGATGAGGGTACAAAATTTCCAAATAGGAGCCAACACTAGGAAACAAAGTCATGAATGACGAATATGCAAACAGTATCGAATAGTGGATTTCAAACAAATATCGAATTGTGGGTCTGAAACAAGTTTACCGATTAGGAAACAATATCTCAAAATAAGTTTCGAATATCAACCAAGGTTTTAAAATAGAAAACAATAAGTTTTAAGAAATGATCTAGGTGCTAAGGAGAATTTAAGAAAAGACTGGATGATGAATCACGATCCATGGTTTTCTCCAACCATGCAAAAGAGTCTTCTGTCTTCAATTCGTCTTCAACAATCCTCCGGAACTGGGATCACTTCAATTTTTTCAGCTGTCCTGACATAGGCTGGTCCTTGCGGCAGTGCTCCATGTTGTTGCTGAATCTGGAGAGGCGGGTCCTTCTTTTATGGTACTAGTGCTCCTCATGCTCGTCCTTGGGCAATACGATCAGCGACCTCCGGGCAATCCTTGACTTGATGGGCAGGCGATTCGTAGAACCAGCATAGCCTAGGTCACTTGCGGCACTCGTCGTAGTGGTATCCTGGGCGGCGACAGAAATCACAAATGGCCATCATCAGAATCTGATGATGCGGCTGAAGAGGCGCTGTCTGAGTGTTGCGATGCTTTGCGGGTCCAGAATAGTTGCTATCTCCATCACAAATCTTCATGTCTCTCTTGAGCTTCAGCTTCCCGTCTCGTTCTATTGTTTGTGCTACATTCTGGATCAACTGCCTGGTAGCTTAAATCTTCAGAGAAGTCGGGTCCTCGGAGACTTGGATGATCTTCAGAGGCAGCCCCAGGCTCTCGATCTGCTCTTCGGTGCAAGATATGCGCTCGGTGTTCGGGAAGATCCGAGATCTAAGGGTCTGGAAGTCAGAAGTCCTCCCTGGCTCGGAGAGTGTATCCACAAGTCTAGCTTGGAAAAGTATGGGATGCTAACTCTGGTGTCAGGGAACTCTTCAAACATCTCCGTCAACCACGTACTACCCATAGGGATAGAAGGGTGATATAAAGTAGTGGAGACTCGAAACCTTCTAATGTAGGTGGATCAACAGTTCTGGTGTTGCGTGCTTGAATTATCTGAAAAACAGAAAACTGTTAAAATGTCCTAAACCTAGAAACAACAAGTGTTTATAGAATATCAATATACCCGATGTACCCAATTTTTTATGATGTGATCAAGTTTCCTTAGTTTAAATCAAGTCCCCCAATAGTAGTCTAATACCTAGGTACTATTAGGATAGACCTGCACGGGCCACCACTAAAAATGTGTCACGACCCGCTCCCGAATAATCGGACACGAGTCGGACACGCCCAGCTTTCGTCGTTAGATACGACGAAGTAAGCTGTACCAAGCTAGGGAAATCTAACCATATAAATATGAATGTGTACAATCACAGCATCTATAAAACGTTCCCAGAATGATCACCGTAATCTACCGATCATAATATCATAAAAGTACTAGAGACAACAAGAAGATAAACACTATGAACTCACAGCATATACCATATCTAGAGGAAGAGCTAAAATAATCTAAACCTGAAGCCTCTAGCTAAGTCATGTCTCCATCCTGCACAGCTAAGATCCTGGGCTCTGGCCCATAAGGTAAAGTTATACCCTGCAAGTACACCTGCAACATATCCAGTCAGGAGCGGAGCTAAGTATATCCAAGAAAATGAACATGAACATCATGGTATGAAAATGAATACAGGAAAAATATAAAGTACGAGAAATGAGAACATGACATGAAACCTGAACATGATTACTGAAAAGTAAATATAGGGAACATGAAATGAATCCTGAACATGAAATACACAATGAACCTGATGTGTGCAACATATCAAAATACATCCAGAATGTGTGATCGGCTTGGGTAGATTCAGGAAACATGAAATGGTACGGCTTCGGTTCCGCGTGCACGATGTGGGGCCTAAGCTATTCACATGAATAGTAACTCGGGTTTGATCACATATCTGTAGTATTTTCCCTCCCAGACACAAGTAAACTCAAGGAACATGATACCAGACAATCTCGTGAAATATCGTGTCAACCAGAAGATACAAGAATGAATATACAAGACATGAAGAAATAGACAAGTCCGAGGAGTATATTTGCCTTGCTCAGGGTGATCGAGGGTAGATAGTAAAGCTGGATGTCCTCCTGTTTAATATTTGATACAAGTTGGTTAATTTTTACACAAGTTTCAGTTGGTTATCTCATATTCTAACCATGTCTAACTATAGAGTATTCATAAGGTATATTAGCTATACTCTAATCTAACTAAAGGGTACAAGATGTATATTTTAACTGATATGTACTTATATATATTCATAACTACTCACAAGTACTTAGCCACAAGACAATTGAGTTGATAGCCCTATTATACAAAATGCAATCTCTACCACCCATTATGTCAGGATCAGAACCTAAACAATTTCTTATGTGAATCTCCACAACTGTCCCAATTATTTGCTATAGTTTAGATAATGGCAACATAAGTTCCAAACCATTACTTTAAACTGTAATTACTTCCAGGCTTGTATCCATAATAGCTATAGCAACTCAGCCCATCCATCTGTGAGTTTGGTTCAACTCAACCCACAAAAAGATGAGCAAAATCATTCAAATCCACATGTCTTACTATTGGATTTGAACCTTCATGTTCCAGGCTGCTACTCACACCAGGAAATATTCACACAAGGCTTAAACTAATAGTCACCATACATATAAAGAACAATATGTCTAAAAAGAGCTGCTGCCTCAACCTCACACCACCTCTATAACCCAGGTTCAAGATGAACTCAAGCCAAATCAACCATACACTAACCAAAAAATTAGATATACAAAAATAAGAAGAAAATTTGAAGGAAACTAGCATAGCCTGCTTCAGCAATTTGAATATACAAAATTATAATGAAACTAATTGATCCACATACACAGTCTAACTCAACTTAATAGAATATTTTTACACTCAAGCCCAGACCCCATGCTCGAACATAACTCAAGCAGACATATGATAAACTTCGTATCGGCTTAGCAAAATACACATTCAAACCCAGCAAATCCCAATCCATAGTTCAAAGTGTTTCCTACAGTTAAATATGCTCAGTCGAGTTCAATTGAAGCACTTATGCAGTTCAACATATTCTAAATATGAACTCAAACTTGGAACAGAACACTCGTGCCACTGCTAATCCAATCCTAGCTAATTTCCTGAACGCGATGCCTCATCCTGGGCATAGCTAATTGCTGGACACGAACCAATCTTGAATATGCACACTGCTCTGACACGAACTGCACCGACACGTATACAGGACACCACCCAACATGGACACAGGCCCGTACTGGACATGACTAACCTATCAATTCCCTGCATTCCGGCTACCCCCGACCAATTGTTCATTTATTCTAGCTATACGAATTAAACAAATAACATCTAAGAATAGTAGAGTAGTACCTGGTAATGAAGAATTCGTTCTTGAAACTGGGATACTGCCACAGGAAGACGGACACAGCTTCCTCGAGTCTAGAAATGGATCGTGACTCTGCTGTGGCACATCATCAAACAATTTAAAAAAACAAATTAGAATGACAGAGACTTTGAAAGCATACCTCTATAATTTGAATTCGAGGAAGAGAAAATCAGAAACAATAGAACTCAAACTAATTCTCACCACTTTGATTTGAATCAAAACCTTCCAACCCGATCATCAAAATCCAGTCGAACTTTATCAAGCTGACAAAATTAAGGAAAAACCAGGGATCGATCATCCAGGATCAAGATTCACGAATTCATCACTTAATTAAGAGGAATGCAGCGACGAAACTTACCGTCGACTAGAGATCGGCCAGCCGAGGATGAGTTCTTGTCCGATCGATCGCTTCGATCGATCTCGTCGTCGAAAGTGGAAGCAAGAAGAAGAAGTTGCCGAAGCCGCCGTCGCTCGATAAAGAGACCGCTCCACGCGTCGACGCCGCCGGGAAATGACAATGCCTACTTGCCGGAGGAGATCGCCTGTCGCCGGCACCTAGTCGCTGACCATGCTCGTCGTCGCCGGGATCTAGCCGTCGTCGTCGGGGATCGCCAAGAATTAGGTTAGGGTTTGGCCAATGATGGGGAAAAAAATTAGGGCTGGATTTTTATTCAAGAGGTGAAGAGATGAGCTGAGCTCTCTCTCTCTCTCTCTCAGTCACAATAAATAGAACAAATTAGGAAAGAAAATTTAACAGATAGCCCCCTCCACTAAAAAGGTTATTAATAATAAAGCCCTTACCCTTTCTACTTATTACATGAATCCTCAAAAATTCTGTTAGAGATTAATTATGATTGATAGAAAAGTTGTTAGAAATTTGTAGGGGAGTGGGGACCAAATTAGTTAGTAACTTGGGAAGCACTCCCAATTAGTTGCTCTTAATTCATTAATTAACTTACCAAAATATAATAATTCAAAAATATTATCTATGAATTTCAAATATTAAAATATACCTGAATATCATTTAAAATATATTAGGAAAAATATATTCAAAATTCCTGAAATTGGAAAGGTGGGGTTACAAGATGAGACGTACATTTTGTTGGTTATTTGAGATTCTTAGAATCAATGGAAAGTCAAAAACCGAAGACAATTTTTACAGATCAATGTCAAGCAATGGCAAATGCAGTTGCAATGGTTTTTCCTGATACTCAACTTCATCTATGCACGTGGCACATATCTCTGAATGCATCACACAACATAGGAAGTTATTATGACATTCCTGAGTTTAAAAGGCTATTCAAAAAATGTCTACAAAGAGGATGTGCAATGGAATTAGAATTTCAAACCACATGGGATGAGTTAATTACAATGTTCAACTTCAATGAGAAAGCATATAAGTGGTTGAAGATTCTATATAATCTTCGTAAAAAGTAGTGTCCAGTCTTTAGTCAAGATACTTTCTCTGCCGGTATAAGATCTACACAAAGGAGTGAGAGCACAAATAATATTTTTCACCGCATGTCTGCTAAGACGATGAGTCTTACAGAGTTTGTGCACCACTACGATAATCAAGCCAAAAATATGCGTTCAAGTGAATTGGAGGAAACTTTTTTTTGCAAGCAGGGTTTACCATCTAGAGTTTCCAAAAGTAGTGGAATTCTAAAACATGCTGCTACTGTCTACACTCGAAAAATATTTTCTTTATTTAATTTCGCATGAGTTTGTTTCTAGCTTGGTAGTAAGCATGGAAGAAATTGGAAGTGAAGGAGCAGTCCATACATTTGAGCTTAATAAGGAAGGACATAAACGAGTTTATATTGTCAAACTTGACTCTGCAAACTTGAACATCTCATGTAGTTGTAGCAAGTTTGAATCCATGGGCTTCTTGTGCCGACATGCATTAAGGGTAATAAATGTGAAAAATATTACTCATATTCCCGCCAACTACATATTGAAGCGATGGACTAAATAAGCAAAAAAAAAGAATAAATGTGAATTATTGTCAAGGTGAACATGTAAAAGATATATCAACCGTGACATTACGAAGGAATTCCACAATGCGAAGAGCTTATAGTATATTGATTTATGGGGGCAGAAACAGAAAGTGGAAATATGATTGTGATGCAAAGTTAGCAAAAATGGAAGAATTGCTTGAGAAACATATGTTGAAGTCGAAAGGATTGGAAGTTGCTTGTGAAGAAAATAATAAAATATTGAATAAAGAGATACAAGTATTGAATCCACCATGTGTAAGACCAAAAGGGATAAGCAGTGCTAGATTGAAAAGTTCATTGGAAAAACGTAAAAAGAAGACATCCAACAATGTAGTCTCATCAAGTAAGTCAGTTTCACCTTTAATGCTTTGGTTTATTCTCAACTTTTATATATCTGTTTAAAATATTAGCTATCAATATTTGTAATATTTGATGAAGTTTTATGTATGTGGTTAGAGAAAAAAAACAAAGTTGTGAAGGCCCTCATACATCATTCAAGCATCTCAAGATTTTAGTAGTTCTCTTCCTGGATCGTTACCTTTAAGTGCAAACTTTAACTATCAGGTTTGTATGTATATGTAATAAATTTATTACTGTTTGTTATTTATTTATATGAAATCAGACAAATTTAATATTTTTTTTGTTATTTATATGAAATATTATAAAGATGAGATATCTTTTAGCCGATGTGTCCTCTTGTTGTCACTACTGAATAAAAGACACTGAACAATTGCATTACACAATGGTGGTTGTTCTGTTGTTGATATTCCTTGGGTTTGGATTTTATTAATTACTTTTGGATTCACAATGTTATTTTATTTAACTCACATATTTAATTTTTCAGGATTCCAGTCTTGCTTTTCAGTATTACCAACCTAATATTTCTTTCACAAGCATGCTCCAAAATGATGATTACGTGACCGATTTAAATCAGGCATTTGATTATTTCAGGTAGTGTGAAGCACCTCATGAATATTTAGTTAATGTCAATTTTTTTAACTATAGAATTTATACCCCTGTGGCGATAGGCAACATGAAGGTTCCAAAGAATAGTTTATCATTCTTGTTTAGTTGCAAAGTAATTCTCATAAGAACGTATTATGTTTATTCTTTATTTAACTTTATAGTCATGTAAGTTCTTATTTTATCAACTTTTGTGCAGTTTTTGGTGTCAAGGGACAGAACTTGATAGATTTGGAGATACTTCAAGGGGAAAGAGTTCATGCACACAGATTCAAGGGAAAAGATTAAATCCATTTCTTAAATAAAAAATAGCTACGTTCTAGTCATATCAAACAATTTTTTTTTGTCTTTTTTAGAGGACGAGATATTGCTTAATTCAGATTATTGTGTTTGATTTGGTTGGCTATAGTGTTTCTGTTTGCTAGTCCCTCATGATCTCGCAATCAATACCAAGTTTTTCCATTACTCTTGATGAAGTAAAGTTGTCGCTTACTTTTTTCAATGAAGAAGAGCAGAAGTAGTTGTAGCTTACTTTTCTTTAATGAAGGAGAGCATGTAAAATGATAACAAATCTATTAGTATTGAACTTAATTTGGAGCTGGTATTTTCTTAGTGACAATTCTCTCTTACTTCTTGCTTGCTCTATCAGTTGCGGCATGCAAATGCCTATGTTTATGATGGTGGTACACTGGTCCTCTAATATAGCTTAAAAATAAACAATACCATAAAGTGGAAGAATTTATAATCCATTTTGTCTCAAATGTTCATCTATATGAATTTTGATTTTCATATAACAAAGGACATAAAAAAATTAGACTTACAAGGTACAAAAGTACAATTGACAACACTTAAATTGTAATTACATAAACAATCAATTTTGCTATATTTTCATAGCTCTAGCAATTTGTAATGTAAATCCGTAAGCTATATATTCATTCCAACAAAAAGCCAACGCCAGCCAATTGCTCCAACTACCTATATAATATATATCAAAGCAAACAAAATGTCAAAGGGAAAGTAAAGTTTGTCATAAGAAAAGAATTTTAATACATTGCCAACCATGACTTCTTATACTCCACAATCAATTTGGTAAATCCGTCTGTTGTGGCCGAACTCTATTTTTCTTCAATTATTGTTTTTGTGAACAAAGATAAAATATTACATATAAAACTATTGTGGGCGGGATTCATTTTTCTTTGATCATTGATTTTAAGAAGAGAAGCAAAGATTTGTACATAATGCAGTAGTGAATGGGTCCACATCTCTCTGTTATGAGAGTTGTTAACTTTTTCTGTTTCTTTCTCCTTCTCCTATCTAATCTGCTGATGTGGGAATGTGTAGTTAATTTTTTATAGCCAAGTGTCACTTGTTCATTGGATCGGTCTCACCACTCAGCACATCCAGTAGTGAGCCGGGAGCAGCTAATAATTTCTCCAAGATAGTTGGAGAAGAATATCTATTTGGGGAGTCGACTGCTCCATTTAGGGAGATCGTCATAGGATTAGTGAGTGATTTCATTATAATCTTCTTCTTTCTTCTTGAGATTAGTGATTGGATTGGTTCTTGGGCAAACAAGCCAATTAATATTGTACTCAATATTAGTATTAGCGTATATATAGGTTGGGATTTGTCAAGATGACAAAGTCATCACATATATGGTGTTTGATTTTTTTGGTTCTAACATAGAGATTTTGGTTCGTTATATCTTCAAGTAGGTGTTGGTGTCGTTTCCATGACATATTTTCCAATAAACAATTAGAGCTCCGAGTCTCGGGGGAAGGCGCAACCATGTTTTCGGAGAAGATAAACACACGCATGATTACCCTCACAAGAGAAACTAGACAATCTGGAAGCCAAGAATTGAGGATCTACTCTGTACGAGAGAAACCATGCTAAGCCATTGAATATATCTGTTAATGACTAGAAAAGGGCTGATCGGAAGGCTGTTGGATTCACCCGCCAATGATTGGATAATTCGGTATCATATGCCCATGGAGAGTTTGACAAAAGAATTGTGGAAGAAGCTTTATTTGCTGTATGAATGAAAGATGGCTGGAAATAATACAAGGACGACCAGGTAGATTTTACATCTATGGAAGATCTCATCGTTATAGCCATCGATGTAGAGGATTCTTACATGTATCTTGATGTCGATTGGTCCTTGGACATGAGGGCATCATATCATGCCACTCCATAGAGAAGGATCTTTATGTCGTAACGAAGTACTAGATTTTGATGTGTGAAGATGGAAAACAAAGGGATTGTTGCAGTTGTGGGCATCTGTGACATTTACTTGACAATGGAGCTTGGCAAGAAGCACGTTCTCTAAGGGCTTCGTCATTTACCAAATTTGGGCTACAACTTGGTGTCAGTAGGGAAGTTGACGGATGATAGTTATCGTAGTGTGTTTGGAGATAAAGATTGTAAGTTTACGAAGGGTCTCAACTGCTGGCTCGAGGATATCTATATTGTTAAGATGAATACACTAGCTTTTCTACTCAATGCATATGCTATAATATTTGTCTTGCATGAATTTTATTAAAGACTCACATCATAGTCCATCAACAACTCTATCAAGCTCCTGTGGCGCCTATTCAAGTTCTTCTTGATAAAGACACACTTGAAGATCATGTGGTCAGTTAGATCTCTACTCGATCTCTATATAGATAGGGCCTCTATAGATTGAGCACAAACGCCATTGCTTCCAACTTTAAATCATTTGCAGTATAGTTCTTCTCATGATCTCGAAGCTGCCGAGATTCATAAGCTATCACTCTCCCATGATACATCAAAAAACATCCAAGTCCCTTGTCGGACGCATCATGTAACCGCACTTTACCGGAATTAGTAAATTTTTAGTATTTTCATGAATTTTTAAAATTTTATAAATGATTATTTTCTTCAATTTATTTTGAGAAGTATTATTTTCCTTACAAATTTTTGATAGTAAGAAATAACTATTTAAGGATTTAGGAGGCGGGAGCTTCTATTGGTTTTAGTCAATAAATGGTTAATTAATTAATTAACCAAGCCTAAAACAAATCTGGAATATTTCTATAACCACTTCCTAACAACCATAACAACCTCTAACATACTTTTGCCATTAGAGCATCTCCAACCCTATTGTCTTGTTAAGTGTTGTGAGTCTTAGGTGGCTCCTATGTGGCATGAGCCACAAGACAATGTCTTGTTTATGTGGCAAAATTATATATCAAAAGACAATGAGATAGAAAAACTCTCTCAATGAGATAGAAAAACTCTCTCCAATGCAAAAGTATTGAGAAGACAATAAAAAGAATTTTTTTTCCAACTTCCAAGGTAACTTTTAAGACAACTACTCGTCTTCTTTCTTTTTTCTAATATTTTTTATTCATAATTGATGACATGGAAGAGAAGACATTGTCAAGTGCATTGTCTAGAACAAGACAATCAAGATCACAATGTCTTCTTTAATTTTTGCCACATAAGCTTCACAATTGACTTGACAATTGCATTGGGGAAAATGCTTTATGTACCTCCAAAATGTTCCTCCTTCATGTACCTCCGCCATGTGGTCCTCTTTTATTGGCTCATGTCTTCCTCCAACTTCCCTCCCTATTTTCTTGGGTCAATAAGGCAGCGCCATGTGACGGAGGGACATGGAGGAGGGATATTTTGGAGGTACATATAGCATTACTCTTGCATTGGAGAAGAACTTTTGAATAAAATTTTGTCATTCCTATGTGGCATTAACTTTTTTCCAAAGTCACAATAGGGTTGGAGATGCTCTTAGTTTGTAATAAACTGATTGAGTATGCAATTAAATATTTCCTTTTGTAGTTCCTTATTTTCCTCTTTAATCTTATATAAGGACTCATTTCTTCTCTCTCTGTTAATTTTTCAAAATCGAGTGAAAGCAGCAGCGACTCTGCTTAAATTCACACTCTCCTCTCCTTTTCTTCCTTCTTCCCCAATCATCCACCCTAACCCTAATTTCCTGAGGTCGACCATGGCGATCACTCCCTTGGCGATCGGCAACGCGCTCTTGATCTGACGCATCGACTGTCCCTCATCGACGAGCAGCAGTGGACCTCATCGACACGCGGTGACGAACGACGACCGGTGCACTCCCTCGGCGATCAATGTCACCAGCCCCGCCGCGAGTTCTTCCCTCCGCCGCTCGATCGATGACGAGCTCTCGATCAACCAGTTCGGCTGTGTTAGCTTCTCCTCTGTTGACGACTGTTCTTGATGATCAGAGTCGACTCCTCCTGTGAACATCACCGTCAATCTTCAGCAACCGGTGAGTCGTTCCTTCCTTTGAATTAATTCCGTTTGATTGATCTCGATCGGTTGATTCTTGGTTCCTTTTGATCTGGAGTGATCAAACGATGGCTCTATGGTTATGTTTTGGAAATGTCGATGAAGGAAAATCAAATGAAACTCTAATATATGCTTTCTGTTCCCGAGCACCAGGTGATCGAGAGTTTGCCTCTGAGGATTCTTGATACTCTGTTTGGACTGGATCGGACACAGCGCATCGGGTATCAACTTGTGGAGGACACATGTATATTTATTTCTCCTATATTCATTTCCTATAAGATAGGTCGGCAATGCCGTGTGTGTGGTACTGGAACTATGAGCAGTTCTGTGTGTGTCCAAGATTAGTCTGTGCTAAAAAAGCTGATATCGGGTGTTGTGTCCAGTAGACACTGAAATCGTGTCGACTCTTCTCGACGCAATGTGTTCAGCAGTGCTGGAACTTTAGTTGGGGCGGGGAGTTTTGGATTCAAATGAAATTAGAAGGCGGGATGTTTAATTGATGGGTTGTTTCTAAATGTAAATAACGGATGGGCCCTGTAGGCTTTGGATTTAATTTATGAGATTTAGATTTTCATAAACACTAGATGTTTGGACTAGTCTATGTATAGGCTGAACCAGGATTAGCAACATGGGTTCTGGCTAGTAAGGATTCGGCAGGAATTAATGCTAAGATGTGCCCAAGATTCAGAGTCTAGTGGACTAGAGTCCAATATCCTATTCATAAAAAGAAACAAATAATTTGTCTTGGGCCGTGGGTTTAATGTCAAGTTTAATTAGTAGGTTAATAGGGAATGGGCTGGCCAATAGAGGGTTATTTTACTAAGAAAGAATTAAAAAGTAATAGAAAGAGGCAGTAGCAGTTAACTGGGCCTAGCAGACTCTGGTTATTGGGCCAGAGACTATATTATAGTAGGGATTGTATGCATGGTGTTTAAGGTCTGCTCTAGGATTGGCTTGACAGTTTTGGACTTATTTCTTGAGTTTTGGAATTTAGGGTCACTTTTAAGTCAGTAAAATAAATTGGGCTTTAAACTCTGGGCTTGATTGGACTTGGCTTTATGGGCTTATATTTGGTTAAAGGGCTAAGATTAACAGTTAGGTTCCAATAACCAATGTAGGGACCATTATACAGTAAGCCAGCTAGGGTTGTCTCCATAATCCTTATTGATTTAATAATTGCTAGTAGCAGACTTGTTTGTGAAGAATTAGGCTTGGTTGTTTTATACAAAAGTTATTAACTGAGAGTTTAGAATAGAGGCCTATATTAAATAAGAAAAGGATTGAAGAGTTGGACCAAGCCAATAAATAGGCCATTTGGGAATAGGTTTACTAGTAGGGAGTTGTTGAGAAAACAAGAGTTTAGGTTGTAGATTAATAACTTTTTAGAATAATTATCTCGAAGACATGTTGTGTCTCTTTGACACAGATTTGTCTCTGGACCCTTGAACTTTGGACTTGACATCTACAACAATTCAGACAAGTACAGCGACTTGAGCTCTTTAGTTTGTATTATGTCTTGGTTCATGTTCTCATGTTGGACACAAGATTGGCACGATTGCATTGTGCTCATTGATCGTAGTGCTTCATTGATTGTCTTGCGGGGATCGGGAGAATATTGACTAGTGTGTGACCACACCCCCTTAGCTAGGTTATTGTGAATAGCCTAATCGTATACCTCACGTACAATTAAGCTGCACCTTATTGTGATAGTGGTTTCCAGCCGGTCACACATTAGATAATATTTTAAATTCACTATTGCATTAATTATCTTGTTCATTGTTACAGTTCTTGTACTCTTGTTTCATATTGTAGGTTAGTCCATATCATTACTTGTGTATTTCAGATTTACTTTGTATAGTGTTTCTTGTCGGGGTTGTACTTTGCTCCTTTTCTGACTAGATATGTTGCAGGTGAGACTAACTGGGACTTCTACCCTAGCCACTATGGATCACTGTAGGGGATAATATATGCTGGAGCATATGTTATTCAGGAGTAGAGACTTGGCTTGGATATAGGAACCTTTTGTATAGATTTATATATCTGTTCTACTGTTGTATCTGGATGACTATATTAATAATAGTTTAGGGTTGTCTTACTTTTATCGGATTTGTTTTCGAACATCTAATGTAAAGGTGTATAACAAAGTATAGTGATATCTATGATGGTCGTGGTGATTTGTGTTCTGGCAACGTGCTTTAGAAGCTGTAATGAGTGTGATTGATCGTATTCAGTAATGATTTATGAGATTTATATACAGCTTACTACGTTGTGTCTATAACGTAGGCTGGGCGTGTCCGACTCGTATCCGATTATTCGGGAGCGACTCGTGACATGTTTTTAGTGGTGGCCCATGCAGGTCAGTCCTAATAGTACTTAGGTTATAGAATGCTATTAGTGAACCTACGAAACTAAGAAAAACTCATCACAACATAGGATCAGGGAAAAATGGTTATGGTTATTTTTTTTATTAAGTTTGCTTATTATCCTATAGTTTAGGTTATATTTAACCAGTTTTCTATTTTTAGGATGGTTCGGACATACAACACCGAGATTATCGAGTCCTCTGTACTTGAGGCTTCTGAGCTTATTATCTATAGATTTTGCTAGTAGAAATATTTGATTAATAATATTTGATCTTTTCATTAGATTTTCTCTTAGCACCTAGATTGTTTTTCTTCTAAAAACTTTCTTGTTTTATATTCAAGACTTTGTTTGCTATTCAAGACTGTCTCCTATTCAAGATCGGTTTCTGTAGTCACTTTGTCTTACTGTTGTTTCTTAGTACCTAATAAAATCCCTTGTTTTCTAAGAACAGATAACTTCGCTTTCTATTATGATTAGGACTTAGAACTTGTTTAAATTTTTCAGTAGCTCCTTTGGAATTCCTATGGATAAAGTTGAAAAAATATTTGACTACCTACTATGACGTTGCAGATATGCATTGCAGTCATTTATCTGGATTATGGAGACCGCGAGTTCACTGCATTCAGCTGCGCACTGGCGATGCATAGGCTCTAAGTCAAAGTAATTTCAGGTATTCATAGGTTCTCAAATATTTTTTAGGCCGTGAACTAAAATCGTAAAATTTGGGTCTCTTGAGTTATTCAGACAACATTGTATAAAGTTGATAGAATATTTGGCAATCCATCATTATTTGAGCTATGAAACCAAAGTTTCACTGCAGCCAGATGCATATTGGCGGGGCATGAACTCTAGAGAAAGTGACTTCAGATATGTATGATTTTCGGATACTATTAAGACTACATCCATGTTTTGTCTCTTATCGCCATTGACAAACTTTACTGAAGTTATCTTGATTTGTTTAAAATTTTGACTTTATTGAAAGTCCTACCAGCTAAATCAAATTTTCGAAAATCATTTCTATTGCCATAAGATTCATATAGAAATTTCATTAATTTCTTGAACTCATTAGCACTGTTTTTCAACACCTACTGGCTCAATCTTTTTCATGGTTCTATCCTTAATCGTGATTAACCCTTAACCCTGATTTTGCCATTTCGATTAATTTAGGCCATTTCTAAGCAATTTTTTTTTTATCATGCATAGGTCACTATTCTATCCTTGATCATGTTTTTCGTAACTATATCGCTTTGGTACTATTTTAAATTATGCCATTTTTAATTTCTATATCTGATTATTCTAAATCGTGCCATTTTTAATTTCTTGGTCATTATAGAATATTTATAAATATTTTTCCAGATTAAAAGTGATATTTATATGTTAATAATATATTACTTTTATAGGTAGATTTAATACTATATATGTTATATTAACTAGAATAGTCAATATGACTAGTTTTGTTATAAATATATTATTAAGGTCTATATATGGTAAGTCCATATATAGTAAGTTATTAGTGTATTATTAATAGTAGAATATTTATTATAGCCGTACGTGACGGAAGTAGCGAGGACTTTGGAGTTGGTCAGGTAGATACACAGACAGAGGTTACAGGCAAGTATACCTTGCCAATGTTCTAGTTATTTATTATTATTATTCTTTATTATTGTATTAGTTTCTTGTTATAGACATAGTGTACGTATGATTAGTAGGTACTTAGCGTACGAATTGATTCGGGTGTCGATATCAGTACATTGACATTGGGTATCAATCCTAGATATTGAGATATCACATTCGTATTTATTGACACGATGGACCACAAGATACAGACACGATGGATAATGATGATATGATACCGAGTCTGACATGAGATATTCGTGGCTAGGGACTCTGTGACAACATGTAGTACTAGCTCGCGTGACTTGTTAATGGTAAATGATTCATACTTGACTTGACTGGATAGTTCTAGAGCATAGGCTGGGAAGGACTCTACCAAAATATTCGATCGTCTAGGCTCGTGGTCGTGCTTCCTTGTATGGAGCATGTTTACTTGCGTATTGACATGGTCTCTGCAACAGAGCTATGGTATTATTTGATTGTTCGTCTATCGCTATCACATCACGGTGCCATGGTGATTGCCTGTATGACTGAGCCTGGTATTAGGATTGTCCTCAACTGCATACTTGTACTTAGACTGGTAGATACCCTTTGTTCATTTACTTTTACTGTTATATTGGCATATTTTTTTGTACCTTGCTGTGCCCCCGAGGAGCTGGTAATCTCTCCAGGTAGTAGTCATGCAGAGTGAGTCTGTTAATCATGGAGCTATTGCTATATCCAGATCGAGTATTTTCTCATGCTTTCATATTGTTTCCTTTGTTTATACTATGCTTTTAGCTTAGCTTTATAGACCCATATCGTTCTACGGATCTAATCGAACATGTATGTTATTGGAATACAGACCATAATATATATTGTTCATTTCTGATTTACTTACTCTGTGAATTGAGGTAGATAGATTTATAGTTGTTTGATAGATAAAAATTATAACACCTAGACAGCTTATACGTATTTGAGTCGGGATGGAGTCCACTCGATACGTAGCTGGCATGTATACGATCTTCTAGTCATACGTATTTTGGGACTAGGGAGTTACTTATTTTTTGGTTACCCATGCAGGTCAGAGCATATAGTTTTGGTTATGTTACTGTGTCGAACGAGCCTGTAATAGGATATTATATTAGGATCTCAGTCTACAATTGCTTTGAAAATCCATTTTTATTTATCCATCGCCTTTAGAACTCATAATTGATGTTGATCATCCTTCTTATACTCCTTGCTTGGACAATCGTCTTTTCCTATTTCGGAAGGACGAATACTCATGCTTGATGAACCATTTGGATTATAACCCAACATTTGATAGAACATAGTTGGTAGAAGTGTTTTAAAAAGGAAGTAGTTATCTAAGATAGTAAGGGTTTAGATAGACATCTCAAATAAATAAACTGTGTAGAACCATTATTGTCTAAAGTTTTGTTTGAAGAAGATAGGAATCCATGCTTTACAAGACTAGGTAAATAGTTAAGGTGGGTAGAATTTCATAGGCACTTCCCAAGGCATAAGTTAGAGTATAGTATAGTATGAAGCCTAACCTTAATAAGCAATCATAAAATCATTGGACTAAATCTTGCTATTTTTTGCCTGAGATAAGGCTTAGATTAGAAGTACTAGAGGAATTATTATCTAACGATAGTGTCAAGATGGTTAGTAATCTATGGGTGTTAGATAGAGTAAGAAGATCTAAGTGGAATGGACGATTAACTCTATACCTGGTAAGACTAGTCTTGAAATGACCTATAAAAGGATAGGACAAGAAAGATGACCAATATGTTTATGTAGTCGTTTAGTTCTAGACAATAAGGACTACGACATCATTCTGGGAATAGATTGGCTCGGCCCCTGTAATGCCACCATCGACTGTGTCAGAAATACAGTCACCTTCCGTATACCTGAAGTGCTTGAATTCTGTTATTCGTATGGTAAAGCGTCACCGACCTGCATGGTGATCTTGGCAATATCTACTCAACGGATGCTGCATTCCGGATGTGAAGGCTATCTTGCGTCCGTTCGAGACATCAGACAGGATGGTACAAATACAGGTCAGACCAACGTTGTGGCAGAATTCCCAGACATGTTTCCGAACGAGCTGTCCGGCATGCCACATGATCGAGAGATTGAGTTCACCATTGACACATTCTTCGATACCCGATCTATCTCTAAAGCTTCATACAGAATGGCCTTCACAAAACTAAAAGGAGTTCAAAATACAGTTGCAAGAGCTGCTCGATAAGGGATTCATACGACCTAACATTTTGACATGGGGAGCGCCCATATTGTTTATCAAAAAGAAGAACGGCTCAATGCGTCTTTGTATCAACTATTGAGAGCTGAACAAAGCCACCGTCTGGAATAAATATCTATTGTCCCGCATAGACAACCTGTTCTAACAGTTACAAAGTGCAACGGTGTTTTCAAAAATTAATCTTCGCTTGGATTATCATAACTCAAGATCAAGCTGGATAATGTGTCGAAGTTAGCCTTTCGTACTCGATACGACCATTACGAGGCCGTTCAGCCTAACGAATGCCCCATGTGCTTTTATAGATTTAATGAATCAGGTGTTTCCACCATTTCTCGACAAGTTCGTGTAGTCTTCATCGACAATATACTCGTCTACTCGAAGGATAAGTGGCAACACGCTGAGCATCTGCAAACTGTGCTTCAGACCCTTCGAAAAAATTAGTTGTACGCGAAGCAGAGCAAGTATGAATTTTGGCTAAGCAGCGTCACATTCTTTGGACACATTATTTCATCCGAAGGCATAACAGTCTACCAAAAGAAAGTTGAAGCCGTTGTCGATTGGAAACGACCAGCGTCAATCGACGAGATTCGAAGCTTCCTTGGCTTAGCATGATACTACCGATGCTTCGTGAAAGACTTCGTGAAGATCGTATCGCCTCTGACTCGCCTAACCTAGAAATGAGTCATTTTTGAATGGTCGGACGACTGTGAAGCTTCCTTCCAGGAGTTAAAGCAATGGCTCGTCTTGGCCCCGGTACTTGCACTTTCCGAAGGGACTGAGGGATTCCAGATATTCAGTAATGAGTCCGGACAGGGTTTGGGGTGTATGTTGATGCAACGGAACAAGGTAATATCTTTTGCTTCACGATAGCTAAAGCCAAACGAGAAGAACTATCCTACCCATGAACTGGAGTTAGCGTCGATTGTGTTCGCATTAAAATTGTGGCATCACTATCTTTATGGTTTGGCGTGCGTAATCTATATGAATCAAAAGAGCCTCAAGTATCTATTTATGCAGAAGGAGCTGAACTTGTGGCAAAGATGTTGGCTTGAACTAATCAAAGACTACGATTTGACTATTGACCATATGCCGAGAAAGGGAAATATTGTGGCAGATGCTCTGAGTCGGAAGTATATTGCCTCACTATCCAATGACCGCAGATTGATACATGACCTAGAAGAGATAGGTATCGACCTCCGGGTTCGATTCACGGATGTGCAGTTGGCACAGTTGTAGTTAAAGTCGAGCCTACGAGAAAAGATCAAGACTGCTCAGAAGGACGATCCGTACCTAGGGCTGCAAATGAGCCAAGCCGTTTGCGAGCTGCTCGAAGCTCGGCTCGATAAAAGCTCGTTTGAGCTCGGTTCGTTTAGTAAACAAGCTGAGCTCAAGCTTCATTTTGAGCTCGTTCAATAAACGAGCCAAGCTCAAGCTTAGAAGTACTCGGCTCATTTGAGCTCGCGAGCTGGCTCGTTGATGAGCTTGCGAGCTGGCTCGTTTAGAAGCTCGTTTAGGAGCTTGTTTAGAGGCTCGTTTGTACTCTGTTGAATTCTAAATATATGTATATTTTTGTGCATTATACATTTATATGTCCTTTAATAATTGATATTAAGGAACTTTTTTAATTAAATTTTTATAAATAAATTGTTAATATTACAGGTACTTGAATTCAAACCTAACTAAATTGAAATCGAGCTCGTTAAGCTTGAAATCAATTTATTTATTTTGAGCTTGAAATAAAGTTGAGCGAGCTTGAAAACAAGCTTAACAAGCTTTATTTTGAGCTTATCAAGCTTGTTTATCAAGCTTGAATCAAGCTTGCTTATCAAGCCAAGCTCGAGCTCAAACCAAGCCAAGCTCAAGCTTAATATAAACAAGCTCGAGCCAAGCTCAAGCTCCAAAATAAAAAATTTATCAAGCTCGAGCTCGAGCTTGAGCTCGATTAATTCTAGTTAAGCCAAGCTCAAGCTTACAAAAGCTTGGCTCGGCTTGGCTCGTTTGCAGCCCTATCCGTACCTGAAGAAAATGCGGGAGCTAATTTCGACAGGTAGGACGACCGATTTTACGGAATATGAAACCGGCATGCTTCGATTAAAGGGTCGTCTATGCGTTCTGGATGATTCATAACTTAGAAAGGAGATATTGACGGAGGCGTACTACGCGAAATACACCTTGCATTCAGGCAGCACAAAGATATACAAGGACCTCCGTACGACCTTCTGGTGGCACAAAATGAAGAGAGATGTGACCCTTTTCGTGTCGCAATGCATGTCCTGTCAGCAGGTAAAAGCTGAACATTAGTGGCCGGGCGGGGAGATACAGAATCTGGAAATTCCAGAATAGAAGTGGTAGAACGTATGCATGGATTTTATTGTTGGTCTTTCGAAGACGCCATGGGGAAGAGATGTCATCTAGGTCAACGTCGATCGACTAACCATGTCATGGCACTTCATTGCCATTAAAGTTAATTGGAGCGTTGATCGCCTGGCTCAGATTTATCTTGACGAGATAGTGTAGCTGCACTGAGTCCCTATATCCATCCTCTCCGATAATGATGGACGATTTCCATCGCGCTTTTGGAGTAGCCTTCAGTCGGCTCTAAGCACTAAGTTACAGTTCAGCACAGCTTAGCTTACCATGTAGTGTCCCGCTCCTAGCGGTTCACTATGTAAGGCTTGTGGCTTGGCTAACTCGGTCGGAACCGAGTTTGGGGAAAACTTACCGTCAGCACCGAATCGATCACGGACAAGTGCATAAGAACCTTTCCAACTAATGGATTGGTTTCTCTTGAAATGCGTCCAAGAGTTTTCTCTGGATGTTTTGCTGCTGGTTTTGCTGCTTGGTTTTGATGGATGCTTTTCTGAACGATTTTCGGTGATTTGATTCTTGCCCATTTTCATCGATTTGCATAGCATTCATTCTTGAGAATTCTGAGAGAAGAGAACACAACGAGATGGATTATTAACCAAACTTTTGGTGCCAATGCAGACTGACGCGTGACGGAAGGCTAAGCGTGCAAGTGTTTCTCTCTCTCTCGGCGATTCTCTAAATTGGTGAGTGTGGATCTCTGTGGTGGTATGTCCCTCTCGCTATTCCTTCATGCCAACTAAATAATTGTTTTGCAACATCCGTTGATTGATATCAAATTGCTAATGCCACAAGTCAATACCACTAAGAAGTTAGAGATTGAACATTGAAATGAATGCTAGTCCATAGAACATTGAAATGAATGCTAGTCCCTTGAACATTGAAATGAAATGAATTGATGCCTATGAGGGTGGAATATGAAATGCTGAGAATGAATATGTGCCTAGTATTTCAATATTCTATGCACACTATAATTGCTTAAGTCGGACACACACACATTCGCATGACCGGGGACAACTTGTATACAAGGGGGTGACTGCTTCCTCGGACGGTATGCCCAGCGCTGGGGCCGATCCGACCATGGAGGAAGTGTAAACGTACTTTAAGGGTACGTGGTATCGGGACATTTCATTAGGGCTTGCAACCCGAGTGAAATGGCACGCCGATTACCTTTCGAAGTCTTATATGGCAAACGTCCGAACTGGTGCACTAACACCAATGGTCATGTTGTAAGGATGTATGCTAATCAATGTCTTATGCAGGGGCGGTAAGTATATTATTATTATCCTGTATCTTGTGCAGGAAAGCTGGATTCGGCCAATGGTAAAGTAAACATGGTTTATTCCATGTTACATTATTGTGATTTACTCTGAATGTTGCCTGTCCCTAATAAGTTCATATCTTTAAAATGCTTGTCATTAATAAAATGTTGGTTTAGCTGAGTGGGCCAACGGGGCTCACCAGCGTATTGTTATAATGTGCTGACCCCTCCTCCACAGGTACTGGAGAAGGCTCAGGCGCACGTCCGAATTAAAGCTTTCTGAACTGCTGTTTCCATTCAAGTTGTTTTCCCTAAAGACGTACAAAGTATTGCGGAATTTTCAAAGATAGTTGCTTATATTTCAAAGTATTAAAGGGGCATGATGTATGGAACGGGAAATTATTTCATGGCAGCCTATCAGTTGTACTTCTTTTCATGAATCAATGTAGCCGAAATGACATTTCAAATATTATCGAGAAAAGTTGTATTCTGACTACAATTATGAATAAAATGAGTATTTCTTCTTCCTATATTGTGTCTCAATGTTCTGCAGCTGTGGCTTATTTTCAATTGTTTCAAAAAATGATATAAATGTGCATGTTCTAGCCTTGTACAAGTGCAACTCCAGACTTGTACGGCATCACGCCTTAGCGAGGACGATCGAGATTCGGCGTGAATCGAAGCAAAGCGAGCGATTCCCCGAATCGGGACGTGACAAGTTTGTATCAGAGCATGGTTTAGAATCCTCGGATTTTAAAAATATTTTTCGAAAAAGGAAGTCTTGATGCAAATTTTCTCGATTGATGGTGTCGATAGCGCTGGCATGAAATAATTTTCCATAAAATAAGCCCATAAATATTTTATGAGTGCTAATGGAATTATTTCTTTGTTGTAGAATGACTAAGGGTGATAGCTTAAAGACGAATTCATCGTCGGACCCGATTGAGAAACTGATTAAGCAAATGGAGGCTCAGAGGAAGCAGAGCGAAGCTCAACATCGCGCGCTTCAGGAGCAGCTTCAGTATCAGTTTCAGGAGCAGCTGGATGCTCAACAAAAACAAGTGGACAGTCTAACTCAGATTGTCAACAAGCTGACGGCTGATTCCAATGTTTCTGCAAAGGCCGCAGTAACCGAGACCGTGGAAGTGCCGGCAGAGAAATCTGAGACGCCGACACGGAAGAGACCGAGCTTCAAGTTCTCTGAATTTAAGAGTTGCGACCCGCCCGAATTTAATGGGAAAGAGGAGCCAGATGAGGTGATGGGCTTCTTGAACACACTGGAGGGCTATTTCCGAATGTTAGAGATTCAGGGCAGTAAGAGAGTGGAGTGTGCCGCTGTACAACTTCGTCTCAAGGCCCAGGAATGGTGGATTTCGTAGATACAGGCACTTTACGGAAATAGTCCGGATATGAAGATGTCTAGGGAGGCCTTCAAGCAGGCTTTCATTACCCAATTCATTCCACCTGTCGTCCGTCAACAAAAAGAGAATGAGTTCATTGCACTTCGACAATGCAGTATGTCAGTGCATGACTACGAGACAGAATTTTTGAAGAGAGTCGCATTCGCTGGGTACATGGTACCGAATGACGATGCCAAGCGAGGGAGATTTGTGCAAGGCCTGAATGAGGGCCTGGAGCGGGATGTTTTAAGTCGGAAGTGTACGTCATACAGAGAGACGTACGAAACAGCTCTCGAGATGGAGAGATTTCATCGATCAACTAGTCGTGGGACGACACAGAACTACCAAGGCAATAACCAGAAATGACCTTGTCTGCAGGAAGGAATGACGCACCTAAGCGTCATAATACTGGTGACAACAGAGGGCATCAACAACAGCTGCCACGTTGCAATAAATACAATCGAGTGGGACACCGTACTGAAGAGTGTCGCACGGGGTGTTATAAATATGGCGACATGGGCCATAAGGCAGCTGAATGCGGAGGCAGGGGAGGAAATCAGTATCCTCCTCGTGGAAATAACAACAATCACTATCGTGGAAATAACAACAATCACAATCGTGGCCAAGCGCCACCAGCCTTGCCAGCTCCAACTGGAAATGCACCGAATCAACAAGGTGGTCAAGCAAGGGTTTATGCCTTGACTCAGGCAGAGGCCCAGACCGCAGAGAATGTCATAACAGGTATGTTGCTGTATAAAGGTATACCTGCAAGAGTACTTTTTGATTCTGGTGCTACTCATTGCTTTATCTCTTCTGATTTTGCAACGAAAAATAAATTTTGTATGACTCAACTAAAGACAGCATTGTGTGTTAGTACTCCTTCGGGAGTAGATATGCCTGCAACTTTGATTTGCAAGGATGGCTACATTAAAATTGGAGGCAAGACTTTATCTTTGGACGCAATTGTACTCGACATCAAAGAGTATGATATCATATTGGGAATGGACTGGCTCAGCGCCTGTCATGCAACTATCGACTGTGCGGATAAGAGAGTTGTGTTTCGCCTACCCGGAGAAACGGAATTCTCTTATTCGTGCGGCTCAGCGTTCCAAGGACCCATGGTCATATCAGCAGTTACAGCAAGGCACATGCTGTACTCAGGGTGTGAAGGCTTTCTCGCTTCTGTCCAAGACACTCGAATGAAGAGTGTAGGCTCGAATCAGACCGAAATTGTGGCAGAGTTCCCCGATGTGTTTTCGGACGAGATACCTGGAATGCCGCCGGATAGAGAAATTGAATTCACAATTGATACATTCCCGGATACTCGTCCGATATCAAGAGCACCGTACAGGATGGCTCCGGCAGAATTAAAGGAACTAAAGGTACAGCTACAAGAATTACTAGACCGGGGATACATTCGCCCAAGTGTATCTCCATGGGGAGCTCCAGTGCTGTTTGTAAAGAAGAAGGATGGGACGATGCGGCTATGCATCGATTATAGAGAACTGAATAAGGCAACCATCCGTAACAAATATCCCTTGCCAAGAATAGATGATCTGTTCGATCAGCTACAAGGGGCGACCGTGTTTTCTAAAATTGATCTTCGTTCAGGATACCATCAGTTGAAGATCAGACCCGAAGATGTTCCTAAGTCAGCATTTCGTACAAGATACGGACATTATGAGTTTTTGGTTATGCCATTCGGCTTGACCAATGCTCCAGCGGCCTTTATGGATTTAATGAATAGAGTGTTTCGACCATTCTTAGACAAGTTCGTTGTCGTGTTCATCGATGACATCTTGATCTACTCAAAAGACAGGGAGACTCATGTCGAACACTTGAGGGAAGTACTTCAGACGCTGCGGGACAACCAGCTCTATGCAAAACTAAGCAAGTACGAGTTTTGGATGAACAGCGTGTCGTTCTTTGGACATGTTGTTTCGGCAGAAGGTGTTGCCGTTGACACAAAGAAGATTGAGGCAGTTGTGGACTGGAAGCAGCCTGCATCAGCTAGTGAGATACAGAGTTTCCTTGGTTTAGCCGGGTACTACCGTAGATTTGTGAAAGACTTCTCGAGAATCGCATCGCCTTTGACTCGCCTCACCCAGAAGGGAGTCGTATTTAAGTGGACCGATGACTGTGAGAGTAGTTTCCAAGAACTCAAGCGGCGGCTCGTCACAGCTCCAATTTTAGCACTTCCGGAAGGCTCCGAGGGATTTCAGATCTACAGTGACGCATCGGGACTGGGTTTGGGATGTGTTCTTATGCAACGTGGGAAGACAATATCTTATGCTTCGAGACAACTCAAACAGCATGAGAAGAATTACCCAACACATGATTTAGAACTAGCGACGATTGTGTTCGCGTTGAAATTGTGGCGACACTATCTCTATGGTGTGTCCTGCGAGATCTTTACGGATCACAAGAGTCTGAAATACATATTCACGCAAAAGGAATTGAATTTGAGGCAGCGGCGTTGGTTAGAATTGATCAAGGACTATGACTTGACAATCTCCTACACGCCGGGTAAAGGAAATGTGGTAGCTGATGCCTTGAGTCGAAAATTTGTTGGGTCCCTAACAGTAGCAAAAGAGGTACTACGAGATCTTGAAGAGATGGGCATCGAGTTCAGGATTCGTCCGCAGAATGTGCAGTTGGCTCAGTTACAACTTGAGCCGAGTCTCCAGGGAAGGATTAAGATTGCTCAGAAAGATGACCCGTTTCTGCAGAAGATACGCGAGTTGATTCTAGCAGGAAAGGCGTCAGACTTTACCGTTGAAGATGACACTATTCGTGTCAAGGGAAGATTGTGCGTCCCTAAGGATGAGAACATCAGAAAGGAAATACTGACCGAGGCTCATTTCGCGAAGTATTCCTTGCATCCGGGAAGCACGAAAATGTATAAAGATCTGCGCACAACATTTTGGTGGCATGGCATGAAGAAGGATGTGGCGCTATTTGTGTCACAATGTATGGATTGTCAGCGTGTGAAGGCCGAACACCAACGGCCAGGCGGAGAATTACAAAATTTGGCTATTCCACTGTGGAAGTGGGATAATATCTGTATGGATTTTATAGTCGGCTTGCCAAGAACTCAGAAGGAAAATAATGCGATTTGGGTTATCGTGGATAGATTAACCAAGTCGGCACATTTCATTCCAATAAAAGTTACATGGGGAGTAGAACGGTTGGCTCAGATCTACATAAACGAAATTGTCCGATTGCATGGGGTGCCAGCTTCTATAGTATCGGATAGAGACGGAAGATTCTTGTCGCGATTTTGGATAAGTCTGCATTCGACAATGGGCACAAAGTTGAACTTCGGTACGGCTTACCATCCGCAGACTGATGGTCAGACAGAGAGAGTAAATCAGATTCTTGAAGATATGTTGAGATTGTGCGTGCTCGATTCGAAGACAAATTGGGACGCATATCTCGCATTAGCAGAGTTTGCCTATAACAACAGTTATCAGATAAGTATCCAAATGGCCCCGTACGAAGCCTTATATGGACGAAAATGTCGATTACCGATATGCTGGGATGAAGTCGGTGAACGGCAAGTGCTCGGACCAGAACTTGTGGAACAGGCCGTCGAGAGGGTTCGCTTAATTCGAGAAAGACTTAGAGTTGCTCAAAGTCGACAGAAGAGTTATGCGGACGTACATCGACGACCTTTGGAATTCACAGCAGCGATCATGTCTTCTTGAAGGTCACACCCATGCGAGGTGTGATGCGGTTTGGAATGAAAGGAAAGCTAAGCCCGAGATTCGTTGGACCCTTCGAGATTTTGGAGAAGGTAGCCTCAGTGGCTTATCGACTAGCACTATCTCCGGCTCTGGCTGATGTGCACGATGTCTTCCATGTATCTCAACTGCGGAAGTACGTGCATAATCCAAGCCATGTAGTGAACTTCGATCAGTTACAGCTGAGCGCTGACCTATCCTACACTGAAGAGCCTGTCCAGATTTTGGACAGGAAGGAGAAAGTTTTACGGAATCGGACAGTATCCTTGGTCAACGTGCTGTGGCGGAACCATGATGTCGAGGAGTCGACGTAGGAATTAGAGGAAGAGATGCGGGTGAAATACCCATCGCTGTTTGATAATTTTGATGTAGGATTTTTGCTTTAAGTTTCGAGGACGAAACTTTTTCTTAGTGGTATATTATGTAGTGTCCCGCTCCTAGCGGTTCACTATGTAAGGCTTGTGGCTTGGCTAACTCGGTCGGAACCGAGTTTGGGGAAAACTTACCGTCGGCACCGAATCGATCACGGACAAGTGCATAAGAACCTTTCCAACTAATGGATTGGTTTCTCTTGAAATGCGTCCAAGAGTTTTCTCTGGATGTTTTGCTGCTGGTTTTGCTGCTTGGTTTTGATGGATGCTTTTCTGAACGATTTTCGATGATTTGATTCTTGCCCATTTTCATCGATTTGCATAGCATTCATTCTTGAGAATTCTGAGAGAAGATAACACAACGAGATGGATTATTAACCAAACTTTTGGTGCCAATGCAGACTGACGCGTGACGGAAGGCTAAGCGTGCAAGTGTTTCTCTCTCTCTCGGCGATTCTCTAAATTGGTGAGTGTGGATCTCTATGGTGGTATTGTCCCTCTCGCTATTCCTTCATGCCAACTAAATAATTGTTTTGCAACATCCAATGCCACAAGTCAATACCACTAAGAAGTTAGAGATTGAACATTGAAATGAATGCTAGTCCATAGAACATTGAAATGAATGCTAGTCCCTTGAACATTGAAATGAAATGAATTGATGCCTATGAGGGTGGAATATGAAATGTTGAGAATGAATATGTGCATAGTATTTCAATATTCTATGCACACTATAATTGCTTGAGTCGGACACACACACATTCGCATGACCGGGGACAACTTGTATACAAGGGGGTGACTGCTTCCTCGGACGGTATGCCCAGCGCTGGGGCCTATCCGACCATGGAGGAAGTGTAAACGTACTTTAAGGGTACGTGGTATCGGGACACTTCATTAGGGCTTGCAATCCGAGTGAAATGGCGCGCCGATTACCTTTCGAAGTCCTATATGGCAAACGTCCGAACTGGTGCACTAACACCAATGGTCATGTTGTAAGGATGTATGCTAATCAATGTCTTATGCAGGGGCAGTAAGTATATTATTATTATCCTGTATCTTGTGCAGGAAAGCTGGATTCGGCCAATGGTAAAGTAAACATGGTTTATTCCATGTTACATTATTGTAATTTACTCTGAATGTTGCCTGTCCCTAATAAGTTCATATCTTTAAAATGCTTATCATTAATAAAATGTTGGTTTAGCTGAGTGGGCCAACGGGGCTCACCAGCGCATTGTTATAATGTGCTGACCCCTCCTCCACAGGTATTGGAGAAGGCTCAGGCGCACGTCCGAATTAAAGCTTTCTGAACTGCTGTTTCCATTCAAGTTGTTTTCCCTAAAGACGCACAAAGTATTGCGGAGTTTTCAAAGATAGCTGCTTATATTTCAAAGTACTAAAGGGGCATGATGTATGGAACGGGAAATTATTTCATGGCAGCCTATCAGTTGTACTTCTTTTCATGAATCAATGTAGCCGAAATGGCATTTCAAATATTATCGAGAAAAGTTGTATTCTGACTACAATTATGAATAAAATGAGTATTTCTTCTTCCTATATTGTGTCTCAATGTTCTGCAGCTGTGGCTTATTTTCAATTGTTTCAAAAAATGATATAAATGTGCATGTTCTAGCCTTGTACAAGTGCAACTCCAGACTTGTACGGCATCACGCCTTAGCGAGGACGATCGATTCGGCGTGAATCGAAGCAAAGCGAGCGATTCCCCGAATCGGGGCGTGACATACCATCCCCAGACCGACGGCCAAACGGAACGTGTAAATCAGATTCTCGAAGACATGTGCAATTGACTTCAAGTAAAGTTGGGATGTTCATCTACCTCTTTGCCGAATTTGCATATAACAAAATCTATCAATCCAGCATCTTGATGGCACCGTACGAAGCTTTGTACGGACGGAAATGCAGATCACCCATTTGCTGGGACGAATTCGGGGAGCGACAGATTCTCGGCCCGGAGCTGGTGGAACAGACTGTACAAAAAGTTTTACTCATTCGGGAAAGATTAAAGACTGCACAGAGTCGATAGAAAAGTAATACGGATGTCCATCATCGACCCCTCGAATTCGTAGAAGGCGATCACGTATTCCTTAAAGTGACGCCCACGAGGGGAGTTACCTGGTTTGGTGCAAAGGAAAAGTTGAGTTCGAGATTTGTTAGGCCGTTCGAGATACTCAAGCGAGTCGCCCCAGTGGCCTATCAAATTTCCCTACAACCAGGTTAGCGGATGTGTACGACGTCTTCAATGTCTTTCAGCTGCAAAATTACGTGGATGACCCAAGCCATGTATTAATTTTGGCCAACTGGACCTAAAAGCAGATTTATCCTACATTGAAGTACGAGTCCAAATTTGGGAGTGCAAGGATAAGTTGCTTCGAAATCGAGTGGTCCCCTCGTCCGCGTACTATTGGAATAATCATTCGGTCGAAGAATCAACCTAGAAGCATGAATCGGAGATGAAGGAGAAATTTTCTTCATTGTTCTCTTAGAGGTAGGTTATATTCTTAAGTTTCGAAGATGAAACTTTTTATTAGTTGGTTATGATGTAGTGCCCCGTCCCAATATTGTGCCTCATTTCCGTCTACGGGGTGCGCGAGAAAGGAACAGTCTCTACCGATTCAGTCAGGGCCGATAGATCGGGATCGGTTGAATCGGTCGAACGGAATGGATTGAATTAAGATCATTTTCTCGTTATAGAAAGGCTTCTTTGAAATCAAGTCCCATATTCAGCGGATTGTATCTCAAGGATTGGCTCTGCGGCTAAGTCGGGAGAGACCTCACGTTGCTCCGCTCTTTCATGCCATACTTGCTTTGGCTTTGGCTTTAGTTTTCGTGAATACTTTTTCGTGAATGTTTTCGATAGTTTTCATGCCTTTTATTTTCAAATTTTGCATTCATATCGAACTCCTTGAATAGTACAGTATTCTAATCAGTTTCTTATACGATTGTAGGTGATTGCGTAGGCGACATCTAAGTGTAGCCAACCAGTCCCTCGCCTGAGGCAAAGACTTAGGTGAGTGGCTGACCCTCTTCGCCCTGACCCTCTATTTCAAATCAATATGAAACACAAAAGCAGTTCTTGTCGCCATAATGTAATCAATAAAATCGTGGCACGATTCTTCATGAAACACCTGCTATCGAACTGCTTTACATGAAAATTGATGAATGCTTTCTTATGCCTTATTTACTTAGCCTATGCAAACCAAAGGATGAATCGATTAATGTTTATCGCAACCATATGGCTAAAGTGCATAAAATGACTAAGTTCAAAGAAAGTATAAGTTTCACACCAAAAAGTGAAACTTAAAGGTTCGAGAAAAGAGAGAATATTTTATGAATCTGCAAAAATGGTCATTGGAAAACTTGTGCACAAGGTGTAGTTTTCTCGAACAGTTGTCCAGGCCAAGGAACCGATTTGGCCCGGGAGGAACGAGTTATAGAAAGCGCCAGCCATGAATCGGCATAGGTGATTTGGGAACTTTCGCATAGGGCTCGCTACCCGCCGCGAAAGGGTCGTCGTCTAATCCAGCTATAATCCGTGATGGCTTGACATTGCCAGTGACCTTCACACCCTTTCACTGCTTGAACTAATGCACATCATGCAAGATGAACATGGATAATTGCTCAACGTATATAATTACATATGCTTGTCTCAAAACATGTTAACATTCAAATCGATCAAGATGGTTAGAAAGATCACAAAATAGCGAGCTAACATGTTTTATGAAACTGCTTGAACGAAATGCAGAGCCCAGATTTAATTAGCCACTCACCAGTACATGTGGTCATACTGACCCTCGCTCTTTGCAGGTGCCAAGAACCAGGAAAAATGTGCCGACTAACCAGGCGACGTTCGTACTTTTGAAGCTTCGACCTTGTGTCGAAGACCCAGCCGTTCTCCATTCCAGGTAGTTGAAATACTTTTGCTGTAAATGAGGGATGTATGTATGGAACGACTATCTCATCGGTACTCTTTTTGTAATCAAGTTATATTGTAAAGCCTACGTGGCATATAATAGAGTCTATAAATGATGTCTATTGTCAATAAAATACAAGTTTTTATCTCAATGAGTTGTTCAATTTGTCTGTGCTTACTCTTTTGGATGTGTTGTTTTGGATTATCGTATAATTATGCCTTGTGCTATCAACATTAGGTTCGTATGACATCACACCCGGGCAACGACTATCGATTCTACGAAATTGGGCTATGGTCGAGAACAACTTCTCGTTGGGCTATGGTCGAGAACGGATTCTGATTGTGGGGACGAAGTTGGAGGCACCTCAGTTGGCCCTTACGCATCTCCGAGAGCTTGCATCATCGGGTGGTAGGTCTTCGGATGGTTCTAGTACTTCCGGGGAAAGAAGAGAGGACGAAGCGCCTTTGAGTACCCCGTCGAAATGTTAGACACCTTCGGAGGTGAGTTCTCCTCATACCAAGAGGACCAAGCGGGCTGTACCCAGGCAGTACGAAATGTGACGGTCTTTACCGTGGCAGAATACTCTGACTGTTCTATCCTCTTTACAGGTGTATATCAGTCTTTTCATTCTAGTTTTTATCCCAGGCTTTCCACTTATTGATGTTTTATTTGTACAGATAAAGAGAAAGTCGGGGTGGTCGGGGATACTCAGGGAACTTCCTAAGGAGCCCAACAAGACGATCCAAGAGCAATCATCATCGAGGAAAGGGAGCAGATCATGGCCTTAGCTAAAGCACTTGTTGAAAGTCATAAAAGCACACCCGGAGAATTCACTAAGTCCTCAGAAGGACGTAACAAGATACAAGAGACAACATGCGATATGAACTGTGATATATGATAAAGAGAAAAGATGCATGCAATAGGGTGCCTAACCGTTCTACTGTGAATATGCAATTATGAAACAATCCTTCGACGCAAGGGCCTTCTGGCGATAAATGGGATCGGCTTGGTTCCCGTATAGGGTACATGGGCCTACGTCCGTAATGCTCCGAGGAACGTCAGAGAGCATCAATGTAGGGGTACGTCCATAATGCTCAGTAAACTTCAGAAGGCATCAATGACCTGCGTCTCCGACGGAGCTTACAGGGTATTAAGGAAGTGCAAAAGTGGCCCATACGTCAAGGTATTGTTCTTCCCACCCAATGCCTAGTTTTGTCATCTCCATGACTCATATGAACCACTAATAACTGCCAAGACTACTAATCATGCAATCTCATGGCAGTTACTCCTAACCGTCGTACGTTTTATACGTATCGGCGGCCAGTCGACTACGTAAGTACGTGTCCTATATGTGACTCATAACTCGTGATAAAGCATGTGGCAAGGCCATGTGAGATATACCAATACCTCATGTCAGTGGGTAGTCGACTAATTCTAAGTCAATACATAATAAGAAATAAAAGCTGTAAAATGACTAAAGCAGTCGCTTGCACCCAAGTATGACTTGGACACGCAGTGAGATAAAAACTTATAAACTGAATCTAAATAGCAGAAATAAATGAAAGAAAATTACAGAGTATAATGGCAAGGTATCTTTCCTGGTGCGTCGTCAGATTTTGTGCGGTGTTCTGACATGTCCCAATAGTCCAATATCCATGGTCGATGTGTAAGGGTCTAAAATTTACGAGAAACAAAAACGTACGATCGGATCAATGGGGATATTAAAGAAGGAATTTTGTGGAGAGTACATACTTATACTATTTTTAGAAATTATCTATATTACTTGAAAATATATATATTTAAAATATTTTTTTACCTAACCACTGAAAAATACATAATAATTTGGAAACTATATTTAGTCAAAACATTTTTTTTAAGGTAATACTAAATAATCTAGGAAATTGTTTTAGGGAAACACTATATTTGAAATATGGCTAGGAGTAATATAATAATAGTTATAGGCCAAAACTATATTTAAATAAATGAACATAATATACTGATATTCTAGGGCTTAGAAACTGAATTTGAAAATATAGACCAAGCCTAATACAGTTATTTTTATTACAAGATAATTTTGGGAAAATTATTATATAAATATTTTTATTTAATAAAAATATAATAAAACATTTTATTAGAAAGCTCGTGACAAAATAATCCTAATGATTTAATTACATATACTAATTTATATACACAGCCTTCATAATGTAATAATAATAATTTAACCTTAGTCAATAGTTAATAATAATAATATTGATAATAGTAACATTACTACTACTAACAATAAGCATTACAATAAAAATAAATAGATAATACAAAAAAAAACCCATAACATCTTATGATGTTGTTACTGTCCCTCCTCTCGAAAGGGAATCATTAAATAAATCAATAAAACAAGCAAAGGAGCAGAAGTCTAAAAGGGGAGAGAGAAATAATAGATTGGGATTGGGATCGGGGTGCAGTGAAGAAGAGAGGGAGAGGATAAAGGGAGCTCACCGGAGGGGGTTTCGGTGGGATGACGTGAAAGAGAAGGTCAGCTAGTCGGCCATGCCAAGGCGGTGCTGGTGGCGCAGGAAGGCGCACGTCCGGGAGCCCGTCGGCGGAGAGCGAGGTGCTGGAGGTAGATTCGGACCGAGGGTGCACCGGGGACACCGCTGCACACAGCAGTCGACGGTCAGGACTGGAGGAGGGCAGCTGCAGTAGGAGCACAATGGCCGCGGAGGATAGGGTCGTCGGCGGAAGTCGAGGTGAGTGGGTTTACTGAGTTTTCTTTTGGGATAGGGAAGCTGTAGTCGGTTTTTGGTGGTGGTAGTGGTGGTGAAATTTGGGTGGCGGCTGCGGCCGGGGATGGCCACGGCGGGGCATGGGTGATGGTTGGTAGGGACGGTCGGGGGAGGCCCCGGCTTGGTACCGGTGGTGGGCTATCGAGGTCTCTGGTAGTGGAGGCGTAGAAGATAATGGTGAAGATAGGGATGACGACGGTGGGGTGCCAACGGCGGTAGAACATCGCTGGGTACGGTGCTGGCGTGGTGGCGATGGAAGATGGCGACATATACGGGGAGATGCCGGAGAAGACAGGAGCAGCAACTGGGGTAGTTGCCGGTGGTAAAGGTTGGGACAGGGGGTCGGTGAGGGTGGTTGCCAAGGGTTTGCTGGTGTGGTCAGCGGTGGTGGTATCGGGGCAGATGGCCGGAGATGGCCGGGCGTGGGTGTTGCCAGCTTGGTGGGCAATGCATGGCAGCAGACAGAACAGGGGTTAGGGTTGAGTTAGGATTAGGGGTCGATGTGTCGTGTCCTGTGCGACACAGACACATAGAGAAGATGGGTTAGATCGGTATCTGGCTTGTTGGGCATAGGGGTGGAGAATTCGTATATATAAAAAAATATAGTACATGAGAAGGGGGACACGGGCACGGATACGATGCACGAATTTTTGGTTGTGGTGGAAAATTTGGTTGTAAAATTTTTGGAAGAAGATCAAAGGAGCCTCTCCTTATATAGGAGGTGCTGCTCCTAGTTAGATAAGAACTAGTAGTTGTTTAAACCCCGATTAGATAATTATATATTTAATTTAGATCGATCAAAAATCGTTTCAATAAAATCTAATTCCAAATTAAATTTAGATAGATCCAATCATTTATTTTAAACTATTCAAAAATCGAAAATCAATTACCATAAGTAATTTAGCGTTAAATCAAAATTTTTGAATTATCTTTTAATAACAAATAACAAATAATAAATACTAAATAAATAATTTCGAAAATTATAATAATTACTTCGATATTTGACATACCTTTTTAATAAATAAAATAATTTTGTTAAGTTTTTGAAAACTAAGATATACATGAAACTAAATTTCATGTATCTTACAAATAAATATTTTTATAAAACATAGTTTTTCTAAATTACTATTTGTACAATAAAATAATTAGCCTTTTTATAATAATAAATAAAGTTTCCCAATCACGACGTGATGCAATAAATTAAATATTTACTTTGTAATGATTCTAAAATAAACTTATTTTCTATACGATTAAATCTTTTAATAAACTGTTGTATATATAAAAATATATTGTTACATATACGTACTCGCACCCGACGTACAAATACGAAAAAAATCAATACCAAAAGTTATTTTTAAAAAATTGTAGTAAAAATTTAGGGGGTTTACAGTTTTGTGGGGTGTTTACTCAGAGGTAATATGGACATGGTAAACACAAAATTTGTGGTAGAATTTTTCTTACTCGGAGGTTTTGTGGACATGGTAAGATTAGATTCTGTAGGGATGTATAAAACAACTCAGATGTAGTATGGACGTAAAATGTTCTATAGATGAATATGACAACACGACGTTTGCCCTAGAAAAAATGTCTACTCAGAGGTAACATGGACATAGTAGACATGAACCTTGTTGGGGTGTAGAAAACAACTCAAAGGTGATATGAACTTGGAAGTTCTATATTGGAGAAATGAGAAAGGGATGAATTCGTTAGTTGAATCCAAAAACACCCACGGGGGATGTGTAAATGCACGTTGACTTAGACCTCAGACATAGTATTTTTTTAGAAATTTGTCATTGATCGGCACATTAGCAAGTCGCCATTAGGTTTAGCCAGCCGGTAAGTACCATTGGAATAGACCGTCTCTATGACAAACAGTCCTTTCCACTTGGGTTCGAATTTCTTCGCTGTCTTGTGAGTCATTACTATCGGTCTTCGAACTGATAAGATGAGGCCACCCACTTGAAATTTCCTTTCCTTGAACTTTTTGTTGAAGGTCCCGAAAATCTGAGCTTGATACATCTTGATACGCTGCTGAGACAGCAGATGCTTTTCGTCCATCGCTTCCAACTTTTGTAGCTAAGGGTGTTGATTGTCTTCGTCTGTCAGCTGGTTGGTGATAGCCATCCGTAGAGATGGAATCTGGATATCCAGAATGAGTAATGCCTCACTCCAATAGATGAGAGAGAGTGGCGTATTGCCAGTAGGTGTCCGAATTGTTGTACGATAAGCCCATAGACATTCACCGAGTTTTTTATTCCAGTCGTGCGTATTGGAAGATACGACTTTCTTGAGCAACTTGACAATTATCTTGTTGAATGCTTCGGCTAGCCAATTTGTTGTAAGATTATAGGCCGTCGACGTTATATTATGTATCCGATTTTTATCACAAAATCGATGGAATGCATGGCTCACGAACTGAGGGTCGTTGTCGTAGATAATCCTTCTAGGAACTCCGAAGCGGTAAATGACGTGATGTTTAACAAAACTGATCACATTCGAGGTTTTTACCTCAGCCAGTGGCACAACTTTCGCCCAATTAAAAAAGTATCGGTGATGACGAGGATGAATCGGAGTCCTTTGGAGGATGGAGGGCAGATCGGCCCGATGATATCCATTCCCCATGCTTCAAATGGCCAGGCGACCGCAGTGGGGCATAGGAACTCAGAAGGTTGATGGATAAAGTCAGCATGCAACTGACATACCCGACACTTATTGGCATAATCGACGGCATCTGCTATCATGGTGGGCCATTAGTAGCCCATGCAATACAGTCGGTCTTGTAACATAGGACCAGGCTGGTGAGCTCCGTAGGTACCATAATGTGCCTTTTGAAGTGCTTCCTGTGCTTCTATCTTGGATAGACACTGCAGGAGAAGTCCGTTGTATGAACGACAATACAGCATTTTGGTAGTTGTGTCGTAGAAGAACCAGAGCAAGCGCCTCTTGATAGAAGTGGCTTCCTTCGATTCTTCGGTTAGGATTCCATAGACCGTATAATCTATGAAAGGAAATTGCCATTAGTGTCCGTTTGTCCAAAGTAACTCAGATACGTATGTACTTTTACTGTGATGGAGTACTGGGTTCCCATAGTAGCTGCCAGAGAAGCGGCAAGACCGAAGAGGGCGTCGGTCTCCAGATTTTTTAATCGAGGTACATGTTCTATAAATAACCCTAAAATGGTGGAGATGATATCGATTGTCGCCTGATGATTAGGGACCAGGTCCTCATGTCAAACCTCAAATTGTCCTTGAACTTGATTGATAATCAGTTTCGAGTCGTCGTAGGTCTTGAGGTAGTTGACCCCCAACTATTTGGATAATTGGAGCCCGATGATGAGAGCGTTGTAATTAGCAACATTATTGGTGCATGACTCCATGAAAGAATATATACGGTAGATGACTAGACTGTCATGACTGACGAGGACTACTCTGACCCCTGCGATGATTTTGCCTTTGTGGCCTATTATTGAGGCACCATCAAAGAACATCTGCCAGACAGAATTGTATGAGACTGTGTTCGACTCTAGGACTTCGTCAGGAATGTCATTGTAGAGTTTTGATGTTTTCGATACAGGATGTGCAGCCAAGAAGTCGACCAATGCTTGACCTTTAAATGCCTTTTGTGGGACAAACACCATGTCAAAAGACGTCAAGAGGATTGCTCATGTAGCTAACCACGTGTAACACCCAGTTTTCCAGATGAGGGTAATTTTAAAAATTTATAATAATAATTATTATTATTGTTATTTATTTCACATTATGATTTTTGGTAAATTTTAATCCTTTTTAAACTATTTAAAAACTGTTTTAAGTCATGACTCATGATTTTGATGTGCTGCCAGTGAAACCCGAGAGACTGTTTGACCAAGAGCCTAACCAAGTGATTAGGGATATTTATTTATCATTTTTAGCCTCGGAATAATTTGGTCATTTTGGCTTATTAGAATTATTGATTAAAATGTGGAATTGGTAAATTCTAGTTTGACTTTGACTTGCTGAGACTAGTGGACTAGCCTAGAATCTAACCCTAGATATGGTAACCCTAGTCTAACTTGAGTTAACCCATTTTAGTCATTAGAGATTAGTTTTAGAATGAGGGGATTTGGTTTAGTGAATTTAAGTCATGACTTATGGTTTTATGAAATGGCTTATGACTTAATGATTTAATTAATCATGACTTAAGCCCATGGGCCAATTTAGGAAACCCTAAACCTAATTTTACAACTTATGACCAGCCATAGGAGAGCCCCTCCCTATTTAATGTCTTGTTGAGGAGTTCTTGCCTCTTTTAGAGCTTGACCTAGTTTTGAAGAAAAGGTATTTTTCCCCTTCCAAAAATCACCATAAATTCATTTTAATTTCTTTTTAATCCTATTTTTTTGCATTAGGACCTAATTTCTATATATTTATTTTTTCTGGAGGTTAACCTCAGTTTTGGGTTCATTTGGAGCATTGGAGTTGGTATTTGGAATCTTTCCATTGGAGCTTTCTTGGAGGATTGGCACACATAGGTAAACACCCTCAAATTGTGTTTTAATCCTAATTTTATTGCATGATGGCTTAGGAATAGGTTTTCCCTAGCTACTGTAGGAATTTCGGGTCATTTGCATTAGGTTACGTGTCCGTATCGGACACGTATTGAACCTATAGGCTAGGCGTTCGACGAAATGCCCGAACCATTTCGATTTGCTAATTTTGCAAATCTATTTGAATAGAATCCTAGATCTAGACGTGTTTGTTAATTTTGTGAAGAGAGTTAGGTATTTTGGTGTCTCGTTGTGTCGAATTCTCGAGATGGACACACTGTGCACGCACGTACACTGTGTCTGTATCTCGGGGCTGAGAACGCCCGACACAGGACACATGGACACGCCGAATTTTGTGTTTGGGAGCATTTGGTTGCGTGTGCGAGGAAAAATCCTTCCCGCACTGGTCGTACGGGCCACGCACGAGCTGCTGTGCGCGCACAGTTTGTGCCACTGATACACGATCGTATCGGACACGACACGTATCGTGGTCACTGTGCAGGCAGTCCTAGGGGTAGTTCTACCCATGGCGCACGTGTACGCAAGGCCACGTGTCACCGCGTGGCCTGTGTCGCGCGCGGGACACGCGTGCACACGTGCACGACACTGTGCTGTGCAGTGAACTCGTGTGGGTTTTGGTGTGTGCTGGACACGCTCGTGTCCACTTAGTTGGACATGAATACATTGTATAACACGTGTAAACATGTCTCGTGTATTACCAACTCTTAATTCCTCATATTAACATGATTTTGTTGATCGAATTCGAATTTCCCTTGTAGACTGATACTTGCTTTCAGTTTTAATTTTCTGAACTTTCAATGCCTGGTTTAACTGATTAATTGATGTTTAAAATTCCAATTTTGAATCCTACATATGTATTAACTACTGATGGATAGGAATTGGCAGTTAGATTAGGTTTTATATTCAAGAATGGGTTTTGATGTTGATTTGGGCTAATGTGTGTCGACTGAATACAGTCCCGAGACTTAAATCCCGAACATTAAATTCTTGATTTTTAAAACTGAAAAGTGATGTTTAATTTGCCATGTTGAATCTTACACATGTATTGGACTATTACATTGTAGATTAAATTCATATTAGTTTAGGTTGTGTTAGTGAAGGGATTTTCGAATATGAATGGGCTGAATTGTGATAGACTGAATACACATTTTCTTGAGTTTACATTCTAACTTTACTTCCTATTTTAAAACTGAAGTTTGATTGCCATTAATCCATGTACATGTGTAACTACATCACTATAATGTTATTTACTAATTTGTGTTAAGTTTTAGGGTTCAATTTGGATTTTCGATATTAGAATGGGAACCAATGGGATGTTGGATTCGAAATTGAGTTGGAAAGTTTGTACTGTCAATTGATTTCTGGAATTTTACTTATTACACTGTCAATATTGGGTTAACTGTTGGATTCTTGAACTGTCTTATGTTTTCATTTCCTTATCAAAACTGAGTTTGATTTCAAATTCCATGTTATTCCTAATATAGGGTTGTTTATAACTGTCATTTATTTCTTCCTTATAAACTGAGAACTACTCACTAGCTTTTGATTCAAATGCCTAAACTCTCTACACATGATACACACACACATGCTCTCATGCTCTACACACATATGTATCTACATTTCTATTTCCTACATTACACTAACTTAACACCATGGCACACTCTGTAATGCCCCGCTCCGCACGGTGCATTACGTTGAGTCGTTGACTCGAAGAGTTGCGTTGACCCGATGAGGTATCGATGCGAATCGATGCAAGTGTTACGTTGGCCAAAGATAAGCTTTGGGTCGATTGGAATCTATGAATCGAATCGATGCAAAGGATAAGTCCCGTTGAGCAATTGCTAATTTTAGTTGATCTGGTGTGCAGGCTATGCTTCTACGCTGGACGATAAGAGGTCGGTATTTTGCCTTATTCAGTGAAGTGTCCGCGAAACCAAATCGTGGCCTTGCAACGGATTGTGGCATGGGCGCGATAGGCCAAAGCAACCGAGTAGTTCAAAGGAATGGCTAAGTCCGAGAGTTAGCTATGCGACCAAGTTATGGAAGCGAGCCGCATCAATCGGCGAGACGACAAGGTGTATCGGCTTAAGGTGGGCGGGTTCTTGACTCTCTCTCCCTATTCCTTCACGTCTAATAAAAGATATCAGTGTATGCGTAAGTAACTACGGAAGTTAGCGAGCGTAGCCCGGGCGAATTAAGGTCTCAGTGTGCGTTGAACACTAAGGTAGAACATTTGAACATTGAATAATCGAAGTGACGTACATCAAGTATACGGGTCGCGGTAGGACAATGATGGTAGAACATTGAAAGACGATATTGAGATGTGCATCATGTGCACGGCTCCAAGAACATTGAACACTAGGCGTAGAACATGGATTACGGCGCTGAGCGTGCCCTCGTGCACGGAAGCTAAGGAATAACTAAGTAACTACGGAATTATGATATGAGAATAACTTACGAATGGTCCGCGTTGAATACAAGTAGGAGATGTCTAAGCCGTTGGGCATTGTGCATCAATATGGATGTGTTGGGGCATAACGCCGACGGAGCTCCCCATATGGATGGTGGATTATGTTTATGAGACGCGAATATGCTTATGGAACGGGACTATGTTTATTGAACACGAGATGGATTGGAATGTATGACTTGTATGCTATGGCGCGTATTGCATGGTCAATGGACTCGGATGGCCCGTGCACGGGTGCGGCTTCCCTCGGACGGTTATGCCGGGGCACCGGGACCGTTCGACCTAGGAGGGAATTATGTGTGGTATTTATGGTGCATAACATTCGGACGGATTGCGACCGTCCAATGCTGTGATAAGCTATAATATCTGTAAGTTTGGGATCCTTCGGATACTGGGCTAGCAACCCGTATCGAAGTGATCGTAGGCTTACACATAAGAGATGCCAAGTCCATTACGGTGCGAAACACCGTGACCTTCATATAGATAGGGCCGGTGGGCTGAGTTGAGAGTTGGGTGCAGGCGCAGGACCTGCGACCCTTATGCATTGTCTAAGTTTATGATTGGAATGTTGCGTGAATTATATGGTTTCCTATGTCAGTTCTAACCAGTACAGGCTAAGAAAAATGGGACGAAGATGAGCACGATCACTTTGTTATGTTTCAGATTATGCCTAACTGTATCTGCTGCAGGAACACGATATGGGACACAATCATATAAGTTGCTATGTTGAATATTGTCATGAAACGGATCCTAAGGCTAATTAGCAAGATCACCAAATAATGTTGCATATTCTACTAAATATACAAAGTATTTGGTTTGGGTGTGAGCGGGTCTTGATCAGTGCGAAGCGAGGACGAAAGCACTAATCCCCCACTAGTTTATGTGCAGGCTCAGGTTATGATCGGCTCGGGCGGGGCTTGGCTTGGACGTGCCGAGGCATGGAGTCCTTGGCGTTCAAGAGGAACTGCCGCATAGGCGTTCGGACTTACGACATGGAGATGTTCGGCCGAAGACTACTTGGTGGCTATAAAGGGGCATAATGTATGGAACTATGTAATCCTTTGTGTGCTAGAGAGATCATGAGCGTTGTAGCCAATTGGCATATTAAGTTGGGTTATTCAGAGCCTTTGTAACCTTCAGTTCATTATGAATAAAAGAGATTCTTGTTGTATACTCTGTTTTCCTTCCGCTGCTTATGTTACGACTTTGAGATAATCACTATGTGAACCGTTATCTTGCCTTGCACGAGCGCAACTCCAGGCTCGTGCGGCATCACGCCCCAACGAGGACGATGATTCGGGTAAAATCTAGCGAGGATGAGCGATTTCCCGGATCGGGGCGTGATAAGTTGGTATCAAAGCGGTTCCATCCTTTGGACCGTGCATGAATCTCTTTGACCCTCAGTTGCATCGCTATCGAATTCAGTTGACTCTAAGTTGTTTCCACAACCGCATGGCTCATGGATCTGCTCGACGCTACATTGGATGTTCCATACAATAAGTCTATATTAAGTGCGTACGTCTGCCACATGTATGTCGTGACTATTACGCTATCTCCGGGTGCCATCAGAGAATGTTGGTTGCACGAAGTGCAACGAGTTATGGAATGTTGGTCGCACGAAGTGCAACGAATATTGTGATGTTGGTTGCACGAAGTGCAATGATATACGTATTGTTGATCGCACGAAGTACGATGAGTTATGTGTTGTTGGTCGTATGAAGTGCGAGGAGATATGTGTTGTTGGTTACACGAAGTGCAACGGGTCGATATGTGAGGCGATGCGTGTTATGTTGCTATGCGAACGGTTATGTGTTGTTGGTTGCACAGAGTGCAGCAAGTGATGAGATCGTTCGTTGCATCTGGTGCAACGAGTCGGTATGGTATGATGTGTGTTGTATGGCTATGCGGATGGATAGCGATATGTTAAGCGAGATTGAGTAATGACCTTAAGTATCGAGAATGAATCGTTGCATGAGTTGCAACGAGTGAGATTGGAAGATCGCGGATGCGATAGTAACGAGTCGAGTTGGTCGCTAAGTCGAGTTGAGTAGGCGAACGTATATGTTGGCCGAATGTCGCGTTGAGCCTTGAAGTAAGCGAATGTTGCGGGTGTAATCGATATGATTGCCCAGGGAACGGTTAGGCTGAACGTATGTCGAGCTGAGCGAACGATGGGACATTTTGGTCCAGTTGTTGTGACAACTCGAATAAGAAGAACGCTAGAGCTGGGATCGAAAAGATCGCCATACGGGATACTTGATTGAGGAATAGAAGTCGGACCTATGCGAAGCGTAATGTCGAGTAATGACTCGATTTTGAGTGGTATATGCTATACCAATTATGCGATCAGTGTAGCGAAGTATCGTATCGATAACGATAGGCTCGATCGTGAGTGGTATATGGAATACCACTTAGCGATAGCTATGTTAAGTCGGTTGGTGACTTATGATAGGTTATATTGAGACGATTGTATTGTTACGATATGTTTGTCCTCAACGGACGGAGTAGTACCGAGACTTGAGTGGGAATGACTTGAGAGAAGTCGATGCAAGTATGCTTCGATGAATTGAGTTGAAGGATTATGTGAGAAGTTGCATCTATGGATGATGCGTCGGATGAGAGTCGTTAAGCGTAAGTCGAACGATAGACGGAGCATAGCGAAAGAAATATTGCGTCGAGGAAATAATTGACTCTGTCGAATTTGCATTGAGTTAAGTCAGTACGGAAGCTTGTTCGGAACGTGTTGAGTAGGTACGAAGAAGTCGTACGAACGAATTTGGAGTTAGTGCGAGGAGTCGGTAGCACGATTTTAGAAGTACGAGTTAGGGATACGAGAATGTATATGTGAATTAGAAATTGTATTGCGATGATGATAGTGAGTTATAACGCAATGAATCATGATAAGTGCGAGACTTGATTCGTATTCGAGTTCGGACAATGGCAATGATTGCAACGGGTTTGAGCTTATGAGAAAGAAAGATGTTCAAGTTATGCATATCGACGATGGTATTGAGGCGTATCAAAGACGATATGCAATAACTCGGGGATACTCTGATCGTATGAACGAAAATTATGTTGAGCATTGTTGTTGGATGAACAAGATGCAAGTTAAGTTATGGCAATTGGGATGATAACGGTAGGAGTAATTCAGAAAGTTTAAGAGTGGATGGATATTACTTGGATGTAAACGAAAGTGCTTGATTGGTTCGAGGATAACCACAATGTCGACATTCTTGTATTATGCGTGTGCAACTCTAGCACCGCACATGCGTCACGCCCAATTATGGCGATCGTTCCGCGTGAGCGCTGGTATGGTGATTCATACAGTAGGGATGATCGAACTTACAAGGCGTGGCAAATTAGATTTGACCGTGGTTTGATGCGAACGTTGTTCGAGGATGGTTTTGATGAGTATGGGATGTGTCGAACTATGATCACGAATAGGTAAACTCGGATTTGAGGCGAGTAGATGTCATACGACTAGCGAAGATGGTCGACGGTAATGCATGAGTGATTCGAGTAGTAACGACGAGCAATGTGCATAAGTGATTCGAGTAGTTATCGGTGCGTCAGTTGCGCGGGGGTAGATAAGTTATGGATTGATAAATTATGTCGGATTGGATAAAGTCTCATAGAAAATATCGAGAATTGATTTGGCTTCGCGATAGGATATAGCATGGTTCGTTGTAACTGTCCCTCGTTGATGATCTTCAATTATCGAGCGTAGTTTCGGGGCAGATGACCCTAGAAGACTTGACCGCCAAATCAAGTGAATATTGAAGTCCCATAGGATGACCCAATGAAGTCGCATGAGAAAGTTCGTCAAGGATGAAGGATAATGTAGTGCATGTTGAGGATAAGTCTAAGCGAGTGAGTATCGTATTTCGGAAGTTAGCGAGTAACCTTCGACTAGATCGATGTGGCTAGAAAAATTATAATCGATCAAATGAGTACGTAAGTAGACCTGGTCAGTCGAGGATCGAATAGATGTTAAGAAACGTGCCTAGTATAGCGATGCGGTAAGGCGATTGCAAGGATTCTGCAATACGCGAGAGCGACAGATAGTAGGACGACCCTAAGAGTTGTGTCGTAGATTGGCTTGAGTAACGGTTAGGCTATGTGCACGATTTATGTTATGGGGCGAACTAATCGGGATTGATTCGAAATTGAGTAAAGGATTCGTACTCGGTTGAGAATCGGGGATGAGCGTATCGTAAGAGACCTTGGGTCGGAAAGATTGTTGCCTTTGAGCATCATAGACTCAAGTTAACCTCTTGTGTCGGGAGAGATTAAGCATGATGTCTGGATAAGTTACCTAGCGGGGGTATCCCAGACGCAATACATATATTGTTCGAGAATGTGGATCGTATTGGAATAGTTGAGTGCGATGCATAGTACGGATTGTTGGCAAGGAAAGTTGGACATGTGGACTTAGTCCATGTCGTTAAGGCAAGTTTTATGAATGACTAGATGAAAGACTTGAGTGGTACGAGAGATAGGAAACGGTTAGGCGAATAGGCATTGCGAAGAATTATTGCGATCGGATGCACAACGGCTTAATGCAATGTGAGTGTTAGATGACCGGCGAGAAACTTATGAGATCGAAGTTATGGTTTGAATTAAGTTACGTACAAGATGTTGGAAGATGATCGCATGTTATGGAATAAACATACGAGGAGTATTTTGGGAATAGGCGCTAAGATATGACTAAGTCGAGTACGGACTGATTGGTGCTTGAGGAGTAAGTTGAGCTTGTTAGTTGTCTAGATATCCTACAACTGAGCTTGACTGAAATGCATATATTGGTGGGATGCCTAAAATATGTGTATGATCCAAACTAAGTTGTGTGATTCCAACGATAGCAGCACGAGATCGTGAAGCGATCTATGCGAGGCACTTGGATTAAGTGTTGGTTTCGGTTCGAGGACGAACCTTGTTCTGAGTGGTATATTATGTAATGCCCCGCTTCGCACGGTGCATTACGTTGAGTCGTTGACTCGAAGAATTGCGTTGACCCGATGAGGTATCGATGCAAATCAATGCAAGTGTTACGTTGGCCAAAGGTAAGCTTTGGGTTGTAGGAGCGTAAAAAGTGCTTCAAAGAAAGAGTCATCTCATTCATAAGTGGCCTGCTTTACGTCTAAACAGAACCGGTAATTTCTTTATGCCCAAGACAAGGCTAATCGTGTTACGCCTAAGCAGATTGATCATTTTACGCTTGGGTCTACATCGCCAAGGACAGAGCAGCCTCTTTTACGCTGGACAAAGCTGTCAAATCTCGCATTTAATGCAAACTTTGACATGAAGATATCAATGATGGCATTTACCACAGAATTCAATAGAATTTGTCTTATACAAAGACCATTGTTGTCGTTTATAGAGATCGAGCTACTTTACGCTCACTGTATGGTTTCTTTTACGCACGGAGTTTTTACATGAGTCCTTATGCTCATAAAAAACAATGTGTGCGTGAAGTCTATTTGAGCCATTTTTACGCTCAAGGTTATTCAATAACCACTTTACGCTGGAAACCTATGACAGAGCTAGTTTACACTCATCTCACTACGCCCAGAGGATGTTAGGGCTATTTTACGCCCTATTCTTTCTGGCCAGTTTAGAACGTGGTTTGCCTACGTGGCCTTCATGCCACATATTTCGAAGAACGTGTGTACATGTATCCTATTCTTACTGAAATGATGGGACGCGTGTCAACATACGCAAAGGATGACTCTGATCATGGGTGGCGGTTGTTAGCGTAAAGACAGATTTTGATGCTCTTTTACGCACGGAAGCCCCAGTCTATAAATAGACTCATTTTTCTCATACAACACACACAGAGACATGAGAGAATAGAGAGATCAGAACTTCGAGATTTTGATTCTCCAGAGCATTCTTCTTCAATCTTTCTTCCAGAACAGAGTGAAGCAAAGCAGGAAAGCATTCGGCCTCGCCATCAGTGCCCAAGTGCGTCGATACCTTTCTGGTGACTTAGTTCTTCCAAGTTGTTCTACTTCAAGCAGTGATCTTCATCATCATCATATGGTCCAAGGAACAAAGTGATCATTTACAGATTAGACTTCCATAGCAATACTTTTCCAGAATCAAATTTGTACTTCTTGTACTTTTTCTTGTTTTATTTTCAAAAGCCAATTCCTCCCAGGCATTTTGTTAAGTGAAACAAAAATGGCGACTCTGCTGGGGACTACCTTCTCCTCTGACGAGGAGGTGATTGCTCAATATGATGATGTTTCGGTCGGTTCGACCAAGAAGACTCTGGTTGTGCACTTCGACCAGACTGCCTATGAAGAAATGCTCCGAACTGGGGGTGGTTCTCGCCACTCTAATGTTCAAAAGTCTCGCAAAGCGCGAAAAGTTTGGATTCCCAAATCCAAAGCGGTTTTCGATCTCTCTGTTGCTTCTGATGACAAGGGAATTCTTCCCAATCCTGTCGTAGGGACTCCCATTCGTAACGAGGCAGTCTTTACTTCAGAGTTGCACTCAAAGTGTGACGATTTATCTTCCGTTTGTAACGGTAAAGATAATCAGGTTTCAAGCCCACTACGTAAGAATCAAGTTTTACGCTCAGTGGGTAAGAACCAAGTTTTACGCTCAGTACATAAGAATGAGTCTCCCATTCGTAATGGGGCAGACTCTAAAGTTTGTGCTTCTGGGTGTAAGAATCAGTCTCCCGTCGGTGACGTGGTAGGCCCAAATAAATTACGCTCCTCGCGTAAAACAAAATCTCCCGTTTGTAACGTGGTAGATAACAAAACTTTACGTCCCATGCGTAAAGATAAGTCTCCTGTCTATGACAGTGTAGATAAAATTCACAATGATGTTCACACATCTAATGTGAATATATCTAAACGTGTGCAGCGTAAAAATGTTGTCGGTAAAGCTCCTATCCTACACCAACAACCTTCTTATACTGCTTTACGCAAAGTACCAAACTTATAAATTACACGCCAAGAAAATGGAGTCCTGCGTGCTAAATCTCAAGATTTACGCACACAACTCCAAACACGTAAAAATGTACAGTTTGGTTCTGCGAATGCAGCCAGTAATCTTTTTTATACACAAGAGACTAAACGTTTTTCTACCCCAAATGTAATAAAGAAGAATACTTCATCCACTCCTTCTGACTTGCGCGAATTGCTAATGCAAAAGCGTAAGAATAGACAATCTCCGGTGACATTGCCCCAAGAAAAACATCATTGTGAATATCACCAGGTTGTGATCAACTGTTGTTGTTCAGCATCAAAACGATCAGTTTTTGATCGGTTGAGTTTCAATGCGCCTCCACATCAAGCTGAAGACCAAGAACATGAGTTGCCATATGTGTCAGTCAATATGGCATCTCATACTAACAGAGGACGACAACCAAGACGGAACACGTCCCAAACTCCAGGTCAACAACAGTTCAACAGGCATCTTGATTCCTTTGAAGGAGTATATCAGAATACTCGGTCAAGAAGGCAAAGACTATTGCAGACTTCTGACTCGGAAGCTGGGGGTACTCAATCTTTTGAGTCTGATACCGATAGTGTGGACTCGTACTTCTATACAAATCCTTCTGTATCTTCAAGGGAGGTCGAATCCTACGCTGTTGGGGATGAACCAGAGACATCATCTGTTAATACAGAGCAGCGTCTCACCGCCGTTGAGCAATCACTGAAGAATATGCTTAATATGGTGCAAAGCATGCATCAAATAATTTTGAATCAGCAAACTGCTCAGCCAACAGTAGTGACACCGGCACCAGTAGCAGCACAAACTCAAGATAGTCAAGGGGCTGAAATACCTTTGAACATTCAAGAACCTGCTGCTAATCAAAATTCTGCATCTCCGGATCCCTTCATTCCTAAAGATGTACCACCTCCAGTGGGGGTCATGGTACATCCAACGACTACTCAGTCAAATGTGCTTCCTCAAACCAGTGAAGCCATTCAAGCAGTGCGTGAACTCAAAGCACAGTTTAAAGTTTTGAGGCATAAAGATCAGCTCCAGAGGTTAGGGATTAAGCAACCTTATCCTCCTCATTGGAATGATGTACCCTTTCTACCGAAGTTCAAGCCACAATCCATGGTTTTATTCGATGGAAAAGCATCCCCCAGTCAATATATCAATTACTTTGATATTATGACTGTACACTTGCAGAAAAATGATGCTCTTCTCACTCGAGTGTTCATCGGGTGCCTCACGGGTTCAGCTTATGACTGGTATCGTAGCTTACCCGATAATTCTATTTCGTCTTTTGACGAGTTCAAGACAATGTTTCTCTCCCGTTTCTATGAAGGAGATATGGACATGAACATGTCCTCCTTGATTGAAATCAAACAAAAGGAGAAAGAAGATACTCGGACGTTCATTGAACGTTTCCGACAAGCTACTCTAAAGATGCCTCCTGGTATGCCAGATTCAGCGTTGATTGATACATGCAAGATGAATCTGCGACCATCCATTGCTGTCTTCACGGGTTCCCAATTCACAGATTGGGCTTCGTTCATCATAGCAGCAGTTTCTGCCGAGACCAATGGTAGGTTGGCTCGTGAACACGGGATAATTTTCGCTTCAGAAGACAAAGGGAAGAAAAATAATCCTGGCAATAATCCTGGCAATCGTAATGTAAAGGGAAAAGATACTCTTATGGTCAATCTTTCCAAGAACAAAACGACGCCAAGTAATCAGGAATCTTCCAGGCCAAAGGAAGAATACTCCTTTGACGAAAGTGATATCCCAGGGATATTTCAATGTCTGGTAAAAAGTGGTAAACTTCAGATTCCAGAGCCAAAAAGGCCTAATGAGGTGAATCTGACTGACAATCCTAAATATTGTATCTATCATAGATACATTAATCATCCTACCAGTGCTTGCTATGTCTTGAAAAAGAAGATCCAAGAGCTGATAAATGGTGGTGCTATCACTTTAACCAATGATGACCATACTGTCACAACCAATATGGTTTCTCTTCAGTTCGGGGATTTTCCTCCACAGCAAGTCCCAGATGGAATTATCCCAATTCCGAAGGCGACGATGAAGATTGTGAATGTCCTGCATGCCAGGAAAGAAAGTGCAGAATTGCTGCCGCTCACATTGAACAATGGTGAAATCATGTGGGTACATCCTAATTTAGTACCTGAGTTGGAAAATGAAGGTAAAACTTCAAAATCCAAGAAAGGTAAGAAACTCAAGACCTGCAATATGATTTCTCATGTTATTCCAGATCCTGATGACTTGGATCATCTATGGGATGGCCTTCCTCTTGAAGATAGACTGAAAGGAATAAACATCTGTCCTCCAAGTCTAGCTCCTCCTACCAAGCTCGAGCTTACCCATCAGCAGTGGCTAGCTATGAATAGTGTTCCTTTATACCGGGCACAACAAGTCTTTGCTGCTTATGAAAAAGCTCCAACAGGGATTTCTTCTCGTATCCCAAATCCTTCCCCTCCCTTAACTACAGAGACGTCTATGCTTCATTCTCCGGTAGTTACAGAGGTTCCTTCCTCTTCATGTGTTGAGACACTTGTCAAAAGTTCACTGCCTATTCACTTGTATAGTCAGCAATCTGTCCTTCTCATGAAAAAGATGGGTTACGACTTTCAAAAGGCAGAAGGTTTGAATTATGATAAAGGAATAGGTCTTCCTTTACAAATTCAAAATCAGAATTCTACTGCTGGATTGGGTTCTGAAGTTCCTCGTAGCAACTCTCACAAGAAGAAGGCTAAAGGAAGAAAGACTAAATCCTGTAATATGGTACTTTCTTCTCCTGAGTCTGAAGAAGAAACTTTTGCTGGTACAAGATCTGGAAAAGAGTACCACAAAGACTATGAGGGATCCTCCAAAGAAGCAGAAGATGTAGTGGAAACACTACCAGTTCAACCTTCTCCTATTCCTGCTAAACCGTCTGTGGTTGAAAAGGGGAAACAGAAGGCAGTATGCTTTGATATCCTATTGAAATCTGCTTCCAGTCAGGGGGTCGTGATAAAGCCTTACAAGTTCGATATTTTAGCTCAGTTAGCCAATACTCCGGCTAGGCTATCTATATTTGAACTGCTTCGCCTTTCCAGAGAAAGCAGAGAGACTTTGAGCGAAGCTTTACTTCAAGCAGATTCATGCTTGGCTCAACTCAAGACTCCCGATAATATACCAGTATCATGTCCGCAATGTCATAGCGTGATGGAAGCAATTCCCAACATCACCTTTACACAAGAGGATATGCTATTGAAACACAACAAGCATGATAGGCCTCTGTGCAACACTGGATATATCGGATACACCGAAATTGACAGGATTTACATTGATCCCGGGTCCTCAATTAGCATAATTCTTCAGAGTATGCTAAGATCCCTGAGGATTCCTACTAGTGAGCTGACTTACACTAGTACCACGATTGTTGGTTTTAACTCTGGCAAGAGCAAACCACTGGGAAAGATTCGTCTGCAGATTCAGATTGGTGATCTTCGAACCATGGTAACTTTCTATGTTATCAACTCGGACGTATCCTACAATATTCTTCTTGGAAGATCGTGGATTCATGAGCACAATATTGTGCCTTCAACTCTCCACCAATGCTTCAAATATGTGGATTCCCAAGGAGTCGTGAAAACTGAGTTCGCTGATATTAATCCTTTCAAGGGTGTCGAAGCCTACTTCTCTGATTCAAGGCTTTATAAACAAGAGCATATGAAAGAAATATCAGACATGGCTGAAGATCAATCATCATCTGAGGATCAGTCTATTAATGAAGATCCGCCAGAGGAGCAACCTTTGAAGATCATAGTCAAGGGACGAATCCAATCCCGACCTGTCAATGATCAACCTTTGATAATCAAGGTTAAAGGAAGAACTCAAACCTCATCTGGGGAATCAATAAATATTCCTGCTAAGAACCAAGTTCAACCTTTTATGATCAAAGTCAAAGGGCGTACTTCTTGTACGAATGATCCCGAACCACCATTGATTGTCAATCTTGGCAAGTCTACGCAGAAGACGGATAATTGTCCATTGTTGACTAGTCCGAAGCGCAGCAATCAGATTGTAAATGATGTAAATATTGATCATTCTGTACTTTTCGATATCAATGAAGATTCCCTCTTCGAATATATGGCTGTCAAGTTTATTGAGAGAATGACTTTATCTTCTGATAATCAAAGTCATCAATATAAAGACAACATAGAACCAGAAGAAGCTTTGTACATTGATCATAAGGAGAATTCATTTCCTCCTCATGTTGATGTCGGACCTTATGCTCAAAGGTTCCTGACATCTTCTCCCTATCTGCTTCCTGTAGCCGCTTCATCGCAAGCTTGCGTAACTTTCAGACGATACGAAGAATCCTATTTCGTGGTCCCATCTGATAAGAAAAACAAGCGCCAAATTATGTTTGGCCTGGCCAGAAATATCCCTGTTACTCAGACAGACGATCTGAAGGATAAGGATAAAGGAAGAATCCGAATTGACAAATATAGTCAACAATCTATCAAGATTATCCAGAATATGGGATATGATCTGAAGACTATGCAAGGTCTCAATCAAGGCAAGGGTAGACGATTACCTTTATGCGGTGACCCGTTTTACCAGAAGACTCGTCATGGATTGGGATATGATCCGTCCCATATGTTTAATGACGATATACAAGAAGATTTCTCTTCTAGCTCTTCTCAATCATCAGATTCAGAAAAACTCTATTCATCGAGTCCGATATATCTCGTTCCTCATATTGTGAATCCGGGCAAACCGATGATGAATCAGAACCATTTGAGAATGATCCTTGAGAATACTATCCTCTTTCTTGTAAGATATATCATTCTCTTATAAATAATGATGTATATCTTCAATGACATCTGTCTCCTTATTCCCAGCTACCAAGGTTTGGTTAAACTGACTTCTTGTTTCCAGGGAAAGGGATTTTATATCTTCTATATCAATTGATTAGAAAGTGGGATTCGCTATTTATCATGTTTCTATGACCTCTGAATAAATATTAAATCTACTTTCTTTTCCTATCTATCACTTCTATTCTGACCTCTGCATAGATATTAATCTAATTTTCTTTTGAGTTCATATATGCTATTATGTCCATATTACCTCTGATAGTATCATATACTCTAAAACAGAAAATAAGATTTCATTATCTATCATGTCCATATTACATCCAGATAGATACAAATCATTGATCATAGAAGATCCATCATTTTCATTCCCATATCATCAAAAAGTCTATTACATTTTCTTAGACTTTCTCATAAGTTATAATGGAAATCTTTTACATTCTTGGATTTTTATTCTATACACCAACAAAAACCTAATAGAGATCTATTTCTTCTTTGGATCTTCTTTGACGGGTTCGTTGTTGGTGGCAGTTCCTGACTGTCTGAGTCCCGGTGACGACTAGAACAGCAGGAATCAAACTCTGGTCTTCTCTCTCAGAAAAGAGGAGAACCCCAGAGTATGGCAGCCCGAAGGCGTGTTGCTACTAATACAACTGGTGGATTAGGAGCGGCCTCTCAGAGGAGATAGGAACGTATCCATCATTGGGATACAATTCCTAGTTCTGCCGTGAAAGGAACTCTACTACCCGATTTCTCGGGGTAGAGTTGACTCCACCGTCCAACTCTCCGTGTATAAAGGCTCTTCCTACCAACAGAGGAAGACCCTTCTATCTCACGAAGAGTTCTGAGTTGTCTGATTTGCGCATCAAAAGCGCATGAGCTTCCTGATGTTGATGTCAGAAGAACGCTCTCCACAGCGTCGAAGTCACCAATGCCAGTTCTGAAAAAGCTCTTCAGCCAGGCTTCTGCAGAAAACAAAGAAGAAGAAGTGTCATCAAATGCGTATTGAACGCTAACTAAAGACAGATGGCAAGGCTTTTACGCCAGTATTTCAGCAAGGCTTTTTACGCCGGTGCTTCATAAAGGCTTTCACGCCATTTGCTTCAGCAAGGCTTTTACGCTGGCGCTTCACGAAGGCTTTTACGCCAGTGATATAACAAGGCTTTTACGCCGGCACTTCATGAAGGCTTTTACACCAGTGATATGATAAGGCTTTTTACGCCATTTGCTTCAGCAAGGTTTTTTATGCCGGTGCTTCATAAAGGCTTTTACCCCACTTGCTTCAGCAAGGCTTTTTTTTTACGCCAGTGCTTCAGCAAGGCTTTACGTTCGTAAAATAGATGTTTTCAAACGAGAAATTCGAAGACAGATATTTTCTTACAATCGGACTTACCACTTGAGTCGAATGGTTTGGCTCTAATGGTGGTTGAATCTACGTCTAATGATTGGACATGCAAAGGAACGCCGTTGGAAAGCTCCGCCATTATCATTTGTTGGAGAACAACATCGCAGAAAGTTATCTTTAGAGGGATGAGTACGAGAGTATATGAAACATTCTCGGCTATTTATAAAGACTGAAGAAACTATTAAGATGAGTCTATTTCGGGAGAAGATCTTATTTAAAGGATCTCGTAACCACAAGATAGACGCCACGTGTTGGTTTGTTTTTCGGGAATTAACAATCACAGAAGCAGTCAACAGAAGTGCATAAACAAATGCGCGTCAATAGATGAGGTTAAACATCAGAGATTTTATTTATAAAGGATGGGAGCGGACCCCTACATATAAAAGAGTCGCAATACATAGAATTTCATTATTCTCTTTCGTTGGGTTGACGAAGGGATGCACCCAACTCTCGCATATTGCGAATCCCAGAGCGACGTATTAGACGAAGGAATGCTTCTGCGTCACCCGGTCCCTCGTATGCAGTTGAAGGACCACCATCAATACGACTGAAGACCGCTGGGGTCAGTCCAAAGCACTCTAGAAGATTTTGTGCTCGCTCGTTCTCTCTCTCGAGGTTAAGCCTGGTGATCGAAGTCCCCTCCACGATTGGTTCTTTCTTTGGCGCCATATCAACTATGAGGCTGAATGTCAAGAATAAGGAATTTGTCCTTATTTATACAAATCAAAACAACTCTTCACATTTCTCATTGGAAACCACTCACTCGGGAAGATGAAGAAACATTTTGAAAGTTACGAAGAAGAAATTTATTGTGACGGTTAAGTGTTGACCGACATTATTCTCTTTTTCTGAACTTTACGCTAACTGTTGGATATCCCCGCTCTTACGCGGATGACTGTTGCGTATCCCGCATTTTACGCTGGCTGATCAAATCTCAACTTTTATGCTTCTGTTCAAAGTGTTTCAAATTTTGGAGATCTTTGAAAACTTTGAAGGGGTATTCTCTCTCTCGAGGTTAAGCCTGGCGATTGAAGTCCCCTCCACGATTGGTTCTTTCTTTGGCGCCATATCAACTATGAGGCTGAATGTCAAGAATAAGGAATTTGTCCTTATTTATACAAATCAAAACAACTCTTCACATTCCTCATTGGAAACCACTCACTCGGGAAGATGAAGAAACATTTTGAAAGTTACGAAGAAGAAATTTATTGTGACGGTTAAGTGTTGACCGACATTATTCTCTTTTTTCTGAACTTTACGCTAACTGTTGGATATCCCCGCTCTTACGCAAATGACTGTTGCGTATCCCGCATTTTACGCTGGCTGATCAAATCTCAACTTTTACGCTTCTGTTCAAAGTGTTTCAAATTTTGGAGATCTTTGAAAACTTTGAAGGGGGTCTTGTAGGAGCGTAAAAAGTACTTCAAAGAAAGAGTCATCTCATTCATAAGTGGCCTGCTTTACGCCTAAACAGAACGGGTAATTTCTTTATGCCCAAGACAAGGCTAATCGTGTTACGCCTAAGCAGATTGATCATTTTACGCTTGGGTCTACATCGCCAAGGACAGAGCAGCCTCTTTTATGCTGGACAAAGCTGTCAAATCTCGTATTTAATGCAAACTTTGACATGAAGATATCAATGATGGCATTTACCACAGAATTCAATAGAATTTGTCTTATACAAAGACCATTGTTGTCGTTTATAGAGATCGAGCTACATTACGCTCACTGTATGGTTTCTTTTACGTACGGAGTTTTTACATGAGTCCTTACGCTCATAAAAAACAATGTGTGCGTGAAGTCTATTTGAGCCATTTTTACGCTCAAGGTTATTTATTTAATAACCACTTTACGCTGGAAACCTATGACAGAGCTAGTTTACGCTCATCTCACTACGCCCAGAGGATGTTAGGGCTATTTTACGCCCTATTCTTTCTGGCCAGTTTAGAACGTCGTTTGCCTACGTGGCCTTCATGCCACATATTTCGAAGAACGTGTGTACATGTATCCTATTCTTACTGAAATGATGGGACGCGTGTCAACATACGCAAAGGATGACTCTGATCATGGGTGGCAGTTGTTAGCGTAAAGACAGATTTTGATGCTCTTTTACGCACGGAAGCCCCAGTCTATAAATAGACTCATTTTTCTCATACAACACACACAGAGACAGGAGAGAATAGAGAGATCAGAACTTCGAGATTTTGATTCTCCAGAGCATTCTTCTTCAATCTTTCTTCCAGAACAGAGTGAAGCAAAGCAGGAAAGCATTCGGCCTCGCCATCAGTGCCCAAGTGCGTCGATACCTTTCTGGTGACTTAGTTCTTCCAAGTTGTTCTACTTCAAGCAGTGATCTTCATCATCATCATATGGTCCAAGGAACAAAGTGATCATTTACAGATCAGACTTCCATAGCAATACTTTTCCAGAATCAAATTTGTACTTCTTGTACTTTTTCTTGTTTTATTTTCAAAAGCCAATTCCTTCCAGGCATTTTGTTAAGTAAAACAATGGTATGCATTGAATACAAGTACGAGATGTCTAAGCCGTTGGGCGTCGTGCATCAATATGGATATGTTGGGGCATAACGCCGACGGAGCTCCCCATATGGATGGTGGATTATGTTTATGTCACGACCCGGTCCCAATTGCTTGGGTCGAATCGGATCATGCCCAGCCTGCACCGTTGTTGAGACGGCGGCAGTAAGCTGTTCAGTAGCAGGTAACCATACAACAACACTATATTTGTCACAACTCAACATTCGGAAATTTAAAACTTTATTAAACTTTTACATGAAATAAAAGATACAACTTAAACCATTTTTTTTTTATACATCATGAATAAAAGAAAACTCTAGGCAAACAGCTCAGCAATCTCGAATTCCTCGTCTTGGGATCGCGTAACAAAGCCTCATCATTGATACCTAAAATGTTGGGTCTCCAGTCAGGAGGGAGCAAAGTACAATTACGAATATCCAATAATTCAAATAATAATTTGAAATTTGCAATGTTAAACAATTTGAAATACTTTAACAATATTTTTCACAATTCTACAATTGAAAACAATGTGATTTGAGTAGGTAACGAACTATGACCGGCTTGGGATGATTCAATTATATCCTAATGATACGGTCCGGCCTATCCTCGTGTATAGGAGGAATCAGCTCGCACAATCAATGATGCAATATAGGGGTATTGGTCATAGACGCTACACTACTTCCCCAATATCCCGAGTCAATCAGATTCAATCAATGAGTCAATATTCGAACTCTAGGAGAGAGTTTCGTGTAGCAATGTGGTTTAAAATTGCAATAAAACAATTACTAGATAAATTACCAAATAGACATAACTGCACTTGCCTTTGTTTTAGAATGACTGGCTAGACGAGTCGGTACCGAGGAGGAACGTCAGGTGTAACTTCGAGTTCCTACAGTTGAGAACTCGACTTAGATCCTTTGTATAACCAGGCTAAGTGTGCTAGTTGCAATCTCTAGTAGTAAGTCCTAGTCAGGTTTTAAATTGTTATTAAGCTACAGCTAACGTTTACGTCGCAAACTACATGCGTTGATTAAACCGGTTAATTTGATTATTTAAAAAAATAATAAGAACCAATTATCTTTGAAAAACTTTGTGTTTTTGTAATATATCTATAAAAATATAATTTCTTTTAGTGATAAATCGTGAATTAATATTATTTTATTTATTTTAACTAACTTCGTGATTAACCAGCAAATTACGTTCTAAACTACGAATATGCAACTAATCCAAAAACCACCCAAATCACGTCCACCAGAAATAAAAATAAATCTATGCTACACAAATACATTGGCACAGCTAATGGTCCTAGGGTGGACTTATGCCCGGTACAAATTTCCTTTTACATTAAATAAGAGAAAATGACTGAAATTAAATAAAGTGCAGGAAAATAAATATCTAATATAAATAGCCTAAATATTAAAAATAATATCTAATATAAATAGCCTAAATATTAAAAATAATAAAAAGAAGCTAGGAGTCTCAGACTCGGTCCATTTCCTCAAAATTCGGCTTATGCCTCAACGTCCGGTCGGACCGGTGCGTTTGCATTTCGTCGGGGCCCACAGACCGGTACGGTCGTCGCCCGAAAAATCGGTTTTAGAAATTCATTTTCGAAAGCCAGTTTTGAAATTAATAAAATATAATTTTTTGTAAAAATTTGGGCAGCACTTCCTCTATTCCGGGACAAACCCAAAACTGGGAAGTGCGCCAACAAATTCCTGCAAATAATTTCCAACCCAAAATAGTCCACAAAATCCACCAAAATAATTCCAACACCACAGAAATAATTCCAACTCCATCAAATAATTCTCGAAAAGTCCGGGAATCCAATATCAACCAATTCACACCAATCCAGCAGGTAAATCACAGAAAAATAGACTAACGCGGCTAAACGAAAATTATAACGCAGCTATCCGGATTCCCGAGAGGGAACCGGGGGACCGATCTATCATCATGGACTCGACAGCGGAGGGACGAACTACTCTGATTATCAAAAAATTTACCGAGAGGCTCAATGACGGAGTCCGAAGGGTGGCCTCGGACTCGGGACGCGCCGTCATGGACTCGAGAGTCTCCGGACAGCGAGGAGAACCGCGTAGGAAGGGTCTGGACATCGGCGGGGTCTGCCGAGGAGGGCGCCGGAGAGCGCTGGAACCCGCGAGAGAGGGGAAAGCTCGGCCGCGGACGAGCTCGGGGTGCTCGGGTCGGCGACCAGAGGGTGCCGCAAGGAGGTTCACCGGATCTAGGGTTCGGCCGGAACGGGAACGCCGGAGAGGAAGTCGGGCGGCCTCGGGAACGGGGCGCACGGCCAGGGGCTTCGCCGCGAAGAAGCTGCGCGGGGTCGCGCGCTGGACAGCGACTGCGGTCGCCCTAGGAGCGCGACGGGGAAGTCCGCCGGGTCGCGGGTCGGCAGGGAGGAGCTCCGCCGGGGAAGGGCGGCGTCGGGGGTCACAGCAGGGAGGCGCACGCGGGTGAGCGCGGTCGGGGGTGCTGGCAGCGCCTCGCCGGAGCGCTGGAGGGCGGCGGACAGCGGGGAACCGCGCGGAGGGGTCCCGGACGGCAGCGGCGGGGAACGCCGGCGTCGGCGGTCGGGACTGCCGAGAAAGAGTCGGCCGGACCAGAGTCGCGGGGCTGCGGTGCAGAGGGGCACGCGTAGCCGGAGAGGCGCGCGCGGAGGCGGACCCGCGGGGAGCCGGCGCTGGCTTGGCCGCGCGGGGCGGATCTGGACGGCGGGGCTCCGCGGGATGGCCGGAGTTAGGGCTCGGGGAAGGAGGGTTTGGAATGAGAGTGAGGGAAGGAGATGAGGGTTTAAATAGGAAGAAATTTTGGGGGTTTCGGGAGGCCGAGAGTCATGGCCACCACTGTTAACTCGGGGGAGGAGGACGGCCTCGGCCGTTTGGGAAGAAAAGGCTACGGTTTGGGAAAAAGAAAGGTTTTCCTTTCCTAATTAAAGGAAAGATGTTAATAAAGATTTAATAAAATGCTTGGAGAAAGATGTTAAGGAAATTTTAATAGAAACTTTGTTTTTTTTTTTTTTAGGAAAAGAAAATAATCCGAAGGTGGATTCGGGTTAGGAAATGGGTTCAAGTCAGGCTCGGGACAGGTTAAGACCAATATTCAAAATTCCAGGATTAATAATTATTTATGGTTTTTCATAAAATAATATTAATTAATTAGCAACAATTTTTAAATAAGATTTTTACGGGTTTTACTAAACTCAAAAAAATTCCAGAAATAATAATAAATTAGCAAGCAGACATTGAAATCAATTAAAAATAATAAAATTGAAATTACGGGTTTCACAATCTTCCCTCCTTAGAAAATTTCGTCCTCGAAATTAAAGGCAGGGTAGGAGAATCAAAACAGCTATGGGTACTACGCCCATAACTCAGGTCCAACAATAAGAATTTTCAAGGCAGTCATGGATGAGACGGTTTAGGGACAAATTTTATTTATGATATCATCCATGCAGAAAAAAATACCAAAGCGAACCAAAGTACACGAGGTTGATCAGACCATCATGCACCGGTTCTGATTAGACAATATATTAGTGGGTGCACCCAATAAAATACTGTCATGATCAAGCTTGATTTAAAGAGATAGCTTGCAAAACTAGGCTAACTTAGCAGCATTAGTCAAATTTAGAACGGGAAAAGAAAAGATAAGGAATAGGAGTTTAAATGATGGCTCAAATTCTGATTTTCTTCTCATCTCTGACTAAGCTTGCAACTGGTTTCCCTGGCACTGAAAGGTTGATTCCAATCTTCATCTCTGAATTATCCAAAATGTGACTCGGATCCGAAATGTAACGTCTGAGCTGTGACGTAGAAGACGTTGCACACTCTCAAGATTAGCTGATAGAGCTAACTGGTACGCTACTTCCAACGCGTCTTAAACTTCAAATGGCCTGATGTACCTGGCCTCAATTTCCAGCTCCGTCGAAACTGACTGTTCCTCTGGTAGGAAAAACTTCACCAAAAGTAATTTGGTTTTCCCAAGACATACCAAATTTCGAGACGCAAAATCTCAATACATCTTCAAGCGTCTGGATTGACCTCTCTGATTGCTCGTCCCGCGGTACTCCATGAATCCGGTAGACATGCTTCTCGTACAATGCTGCCAACTTCTTTAGTGGATTAACCAACTTTGAAAGTGTGCTGACTTAGTCAGTCGGTTTATTAAAATCCAATTGGTACCCTTCCCTCCTTGGGAACAAGGCAATCCTTACTCAAAGTTCATTGTTATATGCTTCTACTCCCACTCCGAATTGTCCAGCGGCTGCAACAAACTTGTTGTTCTCTTGCTAAATTCCTCAGATTGACAAATTTGCATCTAATCCCATACCTGGAATTGTCCTTCTTTATTCCATAACACCAATCAATGGAGGCATATTCCGATACATCTTATTAGCTCCTGAAATATATGGAATACTGAGACTGGTGCATTTCTTTCATCAACTTGTTCCTCCGTTTGTCAGCCGATACGGAAAGTCTCGTACCATTCTTCAGAGTTCCACTGCTGATCAATTTAGAAACCCTCAAGTGTTCCTGCCAACACTTGATCTCTAAGCCTGCAAAGTGCCTCGTTTTGAAACTACGTTCTCTTGATTTTTTTTGATTTTTTTTTTTTCAGCTTCGAACTTCATCAATACTGAATCAGCATCCAGCTCCGTCCTTCTATCTCCAGGTAGTGTAACCTCCAGTCCAAACTTCTCGATGTCTTCTAGTAGGTGTTAGTCTTTGGTTAAGAACTTCGCCATCAGTATCGACCAAGTGCAACAGCGACCACATTAGCCTTACCTGAATGGTACTGCAAGTTGATGTCGAAATCCTTCATCTGCTTCAGCCATCTTCTTAGTCTAACATTCAGCCCTTTCTGAGTGAAGACATATTTCAGACTTTTGTAGTCCGTACATATTTTCACTCCCTTTCCATAAAATCATGCTTCCATAGCTTCAAAGTAAAGATAATTGCAGCAATTCAAATTAGGTGTGGGATGATTCTTCTCATGAGTCTGTAGTTGCCTACACATGTAAGCAATTACTTTCCCATGTTGTTGAAGAACGCAGCCCAGTCCTTTCCAGAGACATTACTGTAAATTGAGAACCCACCGGTTCCTGCGGGTAGCGCAAGGATTGGTGTAGTGGTAAGTCTCTTCTTCAGCTCCTCAATGCCGCCGGGCAAACTTTTCGTTCAGATGAATTCTTCATTCTTCCAAGTGAGCTTCGTCATTGGCTCAGCAATCTTGGCGAAATCCTTCACGAACTTCTGATAATAGCCGGCCAAGTTCAAGAATCTTCCGAATTGAACTTGGGGTACATCACTCTTCGACAACAGCTATCTTCCATCGAAATTTCTTCTCTTGACCACATAGCCCAAAAGTCCACCTTGTCAAAAATCCACGTTCAGATAACTTACCATAGAATTTCTTTTTCCTCAAAGTTTCCAAAACTTCCTCAGGTGTTCTTCATGCTCTTCTTCAATCTTCAAATATATCAGAATGTTATCTATGGAGAAGATAAACTGATTCAAATACTCATGGAAATCTTTGTTCATGAAATTCATGAACGCAGCAGGAGCATTTGTCAGTCTAACGTCCTGACCAAAGAAAACTACCCATACTTGATGTTTGAACGCCGTCTTGGAAATGTCCTCTTTCCTGACTTTGATTTGATGGTAGTCAAATCTTAAGTCAAACTTCGAAACATCCTATCTCCACATAACCAGATCAAACAGATCCTCGACCCGGACAGAAAGTACTTGTTTCTTTAGTGTCTGGTAATCGATGCACATTCGTTGTTCCATCCTTCTTGGACATAAACAAGATAGGTACTCCCAAAGGTAGAGTTCCATTCTGCATAAATCCTAGAGCCTTCATTGATCTGATCCTTCATCTTCTATGAACTTCGAGTCTGCATCATGCCTTATTGTAAGGGGCAAGGTCTGCTAGATAGGAAGAGAGTCCCTAGGTTGTGGCCTAACAGGTGTTGCTGGGTTATGAGCTCTGGTTTGATAGAAAGATAAAGGGCAGTCCTTTACCCGATGTTCAGCAGATCCACATGCCAAACATTGTCCCAATCTTTTGCGGCAACTAACGGTCTGATGACCAGGCCTCTTGCAGTAGTTACAAGCCCATAGCTTCTTACGACAAGGCTGCCGGAAGTAGAGTATTTGATGGGACCCAAATATCTTCAGGGGTATCCTTCCTAGGTCAAAAGTTCTGCTCTAACTGGTTGGGGATAACTAAGGCTACATCAGGACGTTCTTCATGTCTTCTCTCGTGATATTCTTCTGTTCCTGCTGGGCTTCATCTTGAGCTTTCTGGATCTCCAGGATTTCTTGGAATAGGACAACCATTGGAAAATGATTGCTGGTACTGGTGGAGCAACAAAATGAATAATCCACCAGGGAAATGCAATTTAGTTTGAGATGAGGTAGAATTCGCCAGTGTAGGAAAAACTTCACTGGATGCATTATGCGGACGGTCAAACAGCCGCGAGGGGAAGGACCCTGGGCTTGGTTGAGGGGATGGGGTATGATCCGGAGATAACACCTCATCGCCAACAGAATTTGGTCTTGTCAATGGTCATTCTCTGGAAGGTTTAGGATGCAAACATAAGCAAGGTATCCTACCAGTCTATAATCAAACAAAAATATTTATTTATAATATATTTCGGTCCTATGTTGTGACAAATTGATGTTCTAGTGTTCTAATTGTTTCTAAATATGTTTTCCTAAGTTGTTGTTCTGACCTGCATGGGCCACCACTAAAAACATGTCACGACCCGGTCCCAATTGCTTGGGTCGAATCGGATCATGCCCAGCCTGCACCGTTGTTGAGACGGCGGCAGTAAGCTGTTCAGTAGCAGGTAACCATACAACAACACTATATTTGTCACAACTCAACATTCGGAAATTTAAAACTTTATTAAACTTTTACATGAAATAAAAGATACAACTTAAACCATTTTTTTTATACATCATGAATAAAAGAAAACTCTAGGCAAACAGCTCAGCAATCTCGAATTCCTCGTCTTGGGATCGCGTAACAAAGCCTCATCATTGATACCTAAAATGTTGGGTCTCCAGTCAGGAGGGAGCAAAGTACAATTACGAATATCCAATAATTCAAATAATAATTTGAAATTTGCAATGTTAAACAATTTGAAATACTTTAACAATATTTTTCACAATTCTACAATTGAAAACAATGTGATTTGAGTAGGTAACGAACTATGACCGGCTTGGGATGATTCAATTATATCCTAATGATACGGTCCGGCCTATCCTCGTGTATAGGAGGAATCAGCTCGCACAATCAATGATGCAATATAGGGGTATTGGTCATAGACGCTACACTACTTCCCCAATATCCCGAGTCAATCAGATTCAATCAATGAGTCAATATTCGAACTCTAGGAGAGAGTTCCGTGTAGCAATGTGGTTTAAAATTGCAATAAAACAATTACTAGATAAATTACCAAATAGACATAACTGCACTTGCCTTTGTTTTAGAATGACTGGATAGACGAGTCGGTACCGAGGAGGAACGTCAGGTGTAACTTCGAGTTCCTACAGTTGAGAACTCGACTTAGATCCTTTGTATAACCAGGCTAAGTGTGCTAGTTGCAATCTCTAGTAGTAAGTCCTAGTCAGGTTTTAAATTGTTATTAAGCTACAGCTAACGTTTACGTCGCAAACTACATGCGTTGATTAAACCGGTTAATTTGATTATTTAAAAAAATAATAAGAACCAATTATCTTTGAAAAACTTTGTGTTTTTGTAATATATCTATAAAAATACAATTTCTTTTAGTGATAAATCGTGAATTAATATTATTTTATTTATTTTAACTAACTTCGTAATTAACCAGCAAATTACGTTCTAAACTACGAATATGCAACTAATCCAAAAACCACCCAAATCACGTCCACCAGAAATAAAAATAAATCTATGCTACACAAATACATTGGCACAGCTAATGGTCCTAGGGTGGACTTATGCCCGGTACAAATTTCCTTTTACATTAAATAAGAGAAAATGACTGAAATTAAATAAAGTGCAGGAAAATAAATATCTAATATAAATAGCCTAAATATTAAAAATAATATCTAATATAAATAGCCTAAATATTAAAAATAATAAAAAGAAGCTAGGAGTCTCAGACTCGGTCCATTTCCTCAAAATTCGGCTTATGCCTCAACGTCCGGTCGGACCGGTGCGTTTGCATTTCGCCGGGGGCCCACAGACCGGTACGGTCGTCGCCCGAAAAATCGGTTTTAGAAATTCATTTTCGAAAGCCAGTTTTGAAATTAATAAAATATAATTTTTTGTAAAAATTTGGGCAGCACTTCCTCTATTCCGGGACAAACCCAAAACTGGGAAGTGCGCCAACAAATTCCTGCAAATAATTTCCAACCCAAAATAGTCCACAAAATCCACCAAAATAATTCCAACACCACAGAAATAATTCCAACTCCATCAAATAATTCTCGAAAAGTCCGGGAATCCAATATCAACCAATTCACACCAACCCAGCAGGTAAATCACAGAAAAATAGACTAACGCGGCTAAACAAAAATTATAACGCAGCTATCCGGATTCCCGAGAGGGAACCGGGGGACCGATCTATCATCATGGACTCGACACGGGAGGGACGAACTACTCTGATTATCAAGAAATTTACCGAGAGGCTCAATGACGGAGTCCGAAGGGTGGCCTCGGACTCGGGACGCGCCGTCATGGACTCGAGAGTCTCCGGACAGCGAGGAGAACCGCGTAGGAAGGGTCTGGACATCGGCGGGGTCTGCCGAGGAGGGCGCCGGAGAGCGCTGGAACCCGCGAGAGAGGGGAAAGCTCGGCCGCGGACGAGCTCGGGGTGCTCGGGTCGGCGACCAGAGGGTGCCGCAAGGAGGTTCACCGGATCTAGGGTTCGGCCGGAACGGGAACGCCGGAGAGGAAGTCGGGCGGCCTCGGGAACGGGGCGCACGGCCAGGGGCTTCGCCGCGAAGAAGCTGCGCGGGGTCGCGCGCTGGACAGCGACTGCGGTCGCCCTAGGAGCGCGACGGGGAAGTCCGCCGGGTCGCGGGTCGGCAGGGAGGAGCTCCGCCGGGGAAGGGCGGCGTCGGGGGTCACAGCAGGGAGGCGCACGCGGGTGAGCGCGGTCGGGGGTGCTGGCAGCGCCTCGCCGGAGCGCTGGAGGGCGGCGGACAGCGGGGAACCGCGCGGAGGGGTCCCGGACGGCAGCGGCGGGGAACGCCGGCGTCGGCGGTCGGGACTGCCGAGAAAGAGTCGGCCGGACCAGAGTCGCGGGGCTGCGGTGCAGAGGGGCACACGTAGCCGGAGAGGCGCGCGCGGAGGCGGACCCGCGGGGAGCCGGCGCTGGCTTGGCCGCGCGGGGCGGATCTGGACGGCGGGGCTCCGCGGGATGGCCGGAGTTAGGGCTCGGGGAAGGAGGGTTTGGAATGAGAGTGAGGGAAGGAGATGAGGGTTTAAATAGGAAGAAATTTTGGGGGTTTCGGGAGGCCGAGAGTCATGGCCACCACTGTTAACTCGGGGGAGGAGGACGGCCTCGGCCGTTTGGGAAGAAAAGGCTACGGTTTGGGAAAAAGAAAGGTTTTCCTTTCCTAATTAAAGGAAAGATGTTAATGAAGATTTAATAAAAATGCTTGGAGAAAGATGTTAAGGAAATTTTAATAGAAACTTTGTTTTTTTTTTTTTTAGGAAAAGAAAATAATCCGAAGGTGGATTCGGGTTAGGAAATGGGTTCAAGTCAGGCTCGGGACAGGTTAAGACCAATATTCAAAATTCCAGGATTAATAATTATTTATGGTTTTTCATAAAATAATATTAATTAATTAGCAACAATTTTTAAATAAGATTTTTACGGGTTTTACTAAACTCAAAAAATTCCAGAAATAATAATAAATTAGCAAGCAGACATTGAAATCAATTAAAAATAATAAAATTGAAATTACGGGTTTCACAGTTTATGAGACACGAATATGCTTATGGAACGGGACTATGTTTATGGAACACGAGATGGATTGGAATGTATGACTTGTATGCTATAACGCGTATTGCATGGTCAGTGGACTCGGATGGCCCGTACACAGGTGCGGCTTCCCTCGGACGGTTACGCCGGGGCACCGGGACCGTTCGGCCTAGGAGGGAATTATGTGTGGTATTTATGGTGCACAACATTCGGACGGATTGCGACCGTCCAGTGCTGTGATAAGCTATGATATCTATAAGTTTGGGATCCTTCGGATACTGGGCTAGCAACCCGTATCGAAGTGATCGTAGGCTTACACATAAGAGATGCCAAGTCCATTACGGTGCGAAACATTATGACCTTCATATAGATAGGGCCGGTGGACTGAGTTGAGAGTTGGGTGCAGGCGCAGGGCCTACGACCCTTATGCATTGTCTAAGTTTATGATTGGATTGTTGTGTGAATTATATGGTTTCCTATGTCAGTTCTAACCAGTGCAGGCTAAGGTAAATGGGACAAAGATGAGCACGATCACTATGTTATATTTCAGATTATGCCTAACTGTATCTGCTGCAGGAACACGATATGGGACACAATCATATAAGTTGCTAAGTTGAATATTGCCATGAAATGGATCCTAAGGCTAATTAGCAAGATCACCAAATAATGTTGCATGTTCTACTAAATATACAAAGTGTTTGGTTTGGGTGTGAGCGGGTCTTGATCAGTGCGAAGCGAGGACGAAAGCACTAATCCCCCACTAGTTTATGTGTAGGCTCAGGTTATGATCGGCTCGGGTAGGGCTTGGCTTTGACGTGCCGAGGCATGGAGTCCTTGGCGTTCAAGAGGAGCTGCCGCATAGGCGTTCGGACTTGCGATATGGAGATGTTCGGCCGAAGACTACTTGGTGGCTATAAAGGGGCATAATGTATGGAACAATATAATCCTTTGTGAGCTAGAGAGATCATGAGCGTTGTAGCCAATTGGCATATTAAGTTGGGTTATTCAGAGTCTTTGTAACCTTCAGTTCATTATGAATAAAAGAGATTCTTGTTGTATACTCTGTTTTCCTTCCGCTGCTTATGTTACGACTTTGAGATAATCACTATGTGAACCGTTATCTTGTCTTGCACGAGCGCAACTCCAGGCTCGTGCGGCATCACGCCCCAGCGATGACGATGATTCGGGTAAAATCTAGCGAGGACGAGCGATTTCCCAGATCGGGGCATGACACACTCTACTAGATAACTGTCATTGCTTAAATCTGAAAGTGTTCCCTGATTTTCTTAAATCCCATTGACACATTACCCTCACACTATATTTCACTCTCATACGACACTGTCACACACTCTCATGTCCCCATACCCACACACCATGCCACATACTATATCACACCCTACACAAACACACATGCCCTATTCCCTATGACTCACACTTAGCTATATATGCCCACACACATTGTTTTCCTATGATACACACACACACATTGTATCACACACACACATGTACACAAACACGCTCACATTTTTTCCTCTACCTATCACTCTATGTACATATATATATATATATATATATATATATATATATATATATATATATATATATATATATATATATATATATATATATACACGCTCACATTTTTTCCTCTACCTATCACTCTATGTATATATATATATATATATATATATATATATATATATATATATATATATATATATATATATATATATATATGTGATGCATACATTATTAAGTAGCTTATATATGTATATGTGTGAATATGTGGTTTGGACTATAGGTAACATAGCCTATGGGTGTATACCTATGGCTCATTGCCTATAGGTATGGCTTGAATGCCAGTTAAGTGTGTAGTTGACTTGTATAGCCTAGATAGTGTGTGTGCTTGCTAGAATAGGCTGGTTAGGCTTAGTGAGACTTGTTTGGCTTAGGCTTGACCTAGTTGACTTAGATTGACTAGTCTAGTTGACTAGAGTTGACCAAGAGTTGACTTTAGTCCAGTTTGACCCCAAACTTCATGTAGATGCATTGTAACAGTCTGTTATATCATTTTAGACTTATAGTGTCTTGTACTGTTCTATATGAGACAGACACCACTCCTCGGACAGTAGATACTCTTCAGATACTCAGGATACAGGCGAGTACATTCTCTGATCATTTTATATCCTGCTTAGGAGTATATTTTCTGCTTTAGATTACTTTACATGATGCTGACACGTTGGAAACACGGATTAGTACTATATGGATCTTGTCGTGCGATGTTATCCCCTTAGCGGATATATCGGGTATTTCGTGTTCGTGTACTTTATCATGAGCATCGTGTACTCCTTGTGTTCGTGCTTTTCGTGTACAAATCGTGTGAAATCATGTATACTCATGTGCTCACATGATCTTCGTGCACGACTATTCTTCATGTACAATAACATAACTTGGCTAGATCCTTGTGTATTGATTGGGGCGGGGGAGTAGAAGTGGTTATGTAATCAATCCAGTAGATTACTCGTGTACAACCCCTTTAGATTACTCGTCTACAACATCGTGCCGTTTACATAACCATCTTGTACTCTGAATTATTAGCACTGTTAGTTCTTCTATATATTGTATCTATTTATTTACAGTCTTCCTTTTTTATCATGTTACTCTTTCAGTTTCCTGTATCTTACTCTCTAGCATGTTTATATTTCCTAACCTGTTATGATTTGCTGAGATGTACTGTACTCGCTCCTGTCCTGACTGTACCTGTTGAAAATTTTACAGTGAATGATGATGCTCTGGTGTCTACCCATTATGGTGCAGCCTTAGACAACACTTGTGACTTGGACCCACTTACAGTAGAGGATCTACCACCAGTGGTTTAGACTGCTAGCTTAGACTCTTACCTTGTCTTCTCATTGATACATTATTGTATATACTGGGAGTTTGTTTTATCTGATGTTTTTGGATATGTATTTATATTAGACTTTATCTGGATTGTTTTCTCTGTGGATTCATTCTGTTCTTATCTATCTATCTATCTTTTATCATGCTCTACCTTAGATGTGATTGAGACTGTATTTGCTATGTCACCTCCATTCGGAGTGTATATACTGTACAGGTACCTTTAAATTGTTAGATGTTGACCTAGGACAGCGTTCTAACGTCGACACTACGGCGTAGGCTGGACGTACCCATGTCTCGTGCCCTTACTCTAGGGTACGGGTCGGAATACTACGAGTTTAGTGCCCATGGCTTAGTCATAAAAACTCTGAGGGGGTTGACTATGGAGATGACGTAGATTGCCTGTCCAGCCACATAATGGTGCATCTTTTAGATGGCAAAGACTTGAGCGAGACACTCCTTCTCAATAGAATTATACCGATGTTCGACACCAATCATGGTCCTGTTTAGGTAGTATATTGCCTATTCTTGGCCTTTCTTACTTCTCTGGGCTAGCAAAGCAGCGAGAGGATGGTCCATGGCTCGGATGTATAACAAAAAGTGCCTCCCCACGATCGGTGTTGCCAGTATTGGAGGACTAGTAAGATATTTCTTGATGTCGTCGAATGTGCGTTGGCATTCTTCGGTCCAGACATAAGAAACCCCCTTCTTCATTAGTTTAGTGAAGGGTTGGCATCGTCTAGAGAGATTTACTATGAACCTTCTGATGTATGCTAAACGTCCCTGCAGGTCTCGAAGCTCACGGAGATTCTTCGGAGGAGCCATGTCCAGGATAGCCTTGGTCTTTTTAGGATCAATGTGAATACCGTTGGCAGTGATGATGAAGCCCAAGAACTTGCCGCTAGAAACCCCCAGGAAAGACTTGGTTGGGTTCATTTTCAACTAATGTGTTCGCATTAAGTCAAACACCATCCTCAAGTCATCTAGATGGCTTGTTCTCCTCCGTCTTTTGACGATAATGTCATCAACATAATATTGTCATTTTTCGAAGATGTTTGCGGAATATGATACTCATAGCCCGCTAGTATGTCGCCCTGACATTCTTCAAACCAAAAGGATCATATTGTAATAGTCGATTCCTTTTGGTGTTTGAAATGAAGTATGTTTTTCATCTTCAGGGAATATCTTGATCTGGTTGTAGCCCAAGAACCCGTCCATGAAGGACATACGCTCGAAGCCACAAGTATTGTCAATCATTACGTCGGTGATTGGAAGAGAAAACTCGTCTTTTGGACAGGACGAATTGAGATCCCTGAAGTCTATACAGACTCGAATCTTTTCGGTCTTCTTAGTGATGGAAACGATATTGGTCACCCAATTTGGATGTTGCTCTTCGTGAATGAAGCCACTTTCTATGAGTTTATCGACTTCTTTTTGATAGCATCCATGATGTTGGGGCGAAAGCGACGCTATTGCTACTTCATAGGCTTAGCGTTGGACATGATATTGAGTCGGTGCATTGCGACTTATGAGTCTAAACCTAGCACATTTTTATAGCTCCAAGTTAAAGAGATATGCATGCAAGCAGTGAAAACCTAAGGCATTAGCTTATCGTGAAAGCTTTTTCATGTCTAAAAAATATGCATGCAAGCAGTGAAAAACAAATACGCATGCAAGCAGTGGATAAGAAAACATAAGGTATTAGGTTCACGAGAATATTAGAAACCCAGGGTTTTGTAATCGAGCGATATCCCCAATTTCTTCAATTTTGACTATATTTTCTTTTGATGCTGAGTGCAGTGACATTGTCGAAGACGAAGAAGAAGGGAAGGGAGCACAAAGAAGTGATTGTGAACGCAATAAAGCAGTTGTTGGAGTCCTACGGTTCCGCCTACGTCTTCACGTTCGAGAACATGAGGAACCAGAAGTTCAAGGAGTTCCGCGAGCAGCTCAAGTCCAACAGCAGGTTCGGATTCTCCATAGTTTTTGTCGGGTTCATCATAGGAGGCTGCATGAGTATAGGCGGGGGTGGAAGTAAAAGAAACCCAGGGTTTTGTTTTACGACGATTCTACAGAACTTACCGGTTGGGACTGCGCCTGCCACATCGGGTTCTCAAACGGAAGCATAGGCGGACCTGCTGTCTGCAGAGTGAATGGTGTCGGTGGTCCCGAGTAGGGTTGCTGCACCAGTTCTGGCCCCAAGACTGCGGAGGAAGGTGCTGAAGGCGACCCGGCATACGGCGGCAGTACCGATTACGGTCCCGAGGCAGCCGAGGATGGTACTGGAGGAGTTCCTACGTTCCATTGCGGCCCCGTCACCACCGATGACGACGCCGGAGGTCTTGGCGGTGGTGTACCGCCACCGACAGCAGTCGCAATCGCAGGAGGAGGAAGGGGGTTCCCGGGGAAGGGAGGTATCAATTCTCTTTGGGGCGGACCCACCGACAGATCACTGACGTCCGAATGGAAGCCGAGTCCGACGGCAGGGACGGGAAAGGGTGGCGGTGGGCTGTTGGCGACGGTGCTAGGAGCATGTGGAAGAGGCATGCACGGCCCCGACAGACCCTGTAGCCGTCCGATCTGGAGATTGGTCATTGAGAAGTATGGTGCTAAGTGAGAATGTGTAGGAAGAGAGATGAGGATGACTGGTTATAACTC
>JANAVB010013000.1:9638967-9738967 GCA_029216955.1 Iris pallida
GAGGAGGGGGGAGTCCAGTCTCGCCGGAAGGGGAGACCAGGAAGGCGGGAGAGGGACCCGAGGGCTATATATATATATATATATATATATATATATATATATATATATATATATATATATATATATATATATATATATATATATATATAATGAATTATATATATACGTATATATAAACTAAGTTATAATGGTAAAAAAAAGGACTCTTCTCACGAGAACTTGAAGTTCTCGCAAGATGCCAAATACTGCCATACCCGACCCCCCATCCGCCAACCAGAATATCGTAGGATTGAATCCAAAGGCTCTCAAATCTAAACCGAATCTTCTAAAACATTTTGCGAATGTAATCCTATTGGTTTCTCTTCAAATTCTTCCTCAATCCAGAATCAAAATCCCGTAAGAATTATAATTTTAAACCAAGTATATAAACCCAACTCGCTGATAGAAAACCCATGAACCCTAAGAAATCCCCCAACTCTTCCTCGAGTACTCCTGCGCTCGAGACCCCCAGGCGACCATGACACCCAAGCGACCCCTTTCAGCCGCCTGCAACCATCGCACGACCACTGGAGTGGCCGCGGACCGACCCTGAACAAAGCTGTCTCTGTTACAGCTGAACCCAGGTACCTAAGTTTTGACCTATATTTTTTTTGCTCTGCTCAATTTTTTTCGATTCTACGAAGTCCTATATGAAGCCTATATGAACCCCTCCAAACCCCTTCAAACAGAATCCTGTGAAACCCAAGGGATTTTTCGAAAAATTGAAGCAAAGTTGCCCAAAAATCTATTCGAAAAATAGAGTAAGGAGGCTGTCAAAACCTTAACTTGGAAGCCGAATTCTAATTTGTACATTAGGGTTTTAGATAAACTAATTAAAAATAATCAAAGACAACATAACCGAGAATAAAAGCACCTGTTAGATCTATATTTCGATTATGATGCCTGAAGTTATTAGATGTCAAAGTTAGAGGAAAAACTGTATTAAAAACTGAGAATTTTAGTAAACTCTTGCCGATACGGTGTGTGCCTCAACAAACGGGCGACATAGTCGCATACTATACGCATCGAAAGGCGCATATGGATGTTATCGACGTGTGGGAACTGACAGAACTCGATTTGCGTGTGCGTGACGAAATCAGTGCGTATCCGTCAAGATACCTCCGTATCGAGCTTTTGCAGACTTGGCCATAACTTCGTGTACGTTCATCGTATCGAGACAAAACTTATGCCAACAGGACCGTATCAAAATTTTGGTCCTATGTGCCAAGTTTGGTCCGATTCTGAGAAGGGCGACCGGAACGCCTATTTGGCGGGCCCGCGACCCGTTCCAACAGGCAAAATTGTACACGGCCCGCCAAAATCCAACTTTAGATATATGGTTGGGTTTGTCTCCTCAAACTGGACCCGTAGACATGTAGTTTGATAATTTTAGAGACCATAAACATTGGCACACGTTTCGGTGCAAAACGAGTCCAACGGCGGACATCGTTTTAACATAAAATTACAATTTTGCCCCTATTCCAGAATTGGACTTTTGGACAGACGTTTTCTAGATATATCTTTTACACCGGGAACATTCTTGATATTTGTTTCAGCATCCGGAGCCGTTCGTGGATTTTGAGATTTCATTGCTGACGTACTTGATCGTTGGATTGCCATTCCCGCATCGCCAGGCAAGATACCTTGCCACCTTACTCTGTGATTTACTTATTTTTAGTTTTTAGTTATTTATATTCAGCATTACTTATCTGTTGTTAGTATTATATCATTGTGCGTCCAAGTCACACTTGGGTGCAAGCGACTATATCGGTCGTTTTACTTGCTTTTGTTTTATTCTCTTGTATTGACTTAGCCTAGTGACCACCCATTGAAGATGAGATATTGGTACATCTCATACGGCCTTGACACATGCTTTATCATGTGTTGTGAGTCACATATAGGACACGTACCTGCGTAGTCGGCTGGCCACCGATCCGTATGGAGCGTACGACGGATAGGAGTAACTGTCAATAGAATTATATGCTAGTAGACTTGGCGGATACTAAAGGTTCATATTAGTCATGGGGATGACGATACTAGGCATTGGGTGGGGAGAACAATACCTAACATATGGGCTTTTATTATACTTTTTCTTGTAACCCGGAAGCTCCGCTGGAGATACGGGTATGCTTATCCCCTCAGGTTGGCCACTGACATTCTTGAACATTATGCGCTTGCTCACTGGTACCCAAGAGGGGACTATACCGAATCCTATTATCAACCAGGGCTCATGCGTCAAAGGATTGTATCTCATCTGCATGTTCACAGTAGAATGGTTAGGAACCCTATTGCATGCATCACTTTATTTTCTATTATATATCACAGTTTATATGCATGGTGTTTTTTTGTATCTTGTTACGTCCCTCTGAGGACCTGGTTAAATCTCCAGGGTTAGATGATTTCCTACAGGAGTACGGAGCGACATTGGATCCTTCCTACATCGATAACGAGGCAATTCTGCTAATTTTTAGTTTATTTATACATTGAGACATTAGTGGACATCTTATCTTTTTTCTTTCTATTTTGCGGAGGTTGGACTCCGATAATTTGAGACTATTATTCATAGCTGTTTGGAGTGAGTATGTCCACCCGGCTATCTCTTTGATTCACTTATTATTTTGGACTCTTATATCTTCTGTGATGAGCTGTAATGAGATGTAGTTATTATATTCTGGCCTATGATTTTTATTATTATTTATAGCTCATGTACGTATATAAGAATTCCATATATTGGAGTATTCTTTGTATATGTGCAGCTGGCATGTCTACGTACTTAGTCCTAAGAATTTTTGGACTAGGGCATTACATGTGTTGGCCCATTGGTCATATGGTCAAACTGATTTTAATAATTGATTAAACTCTGTCTCGATATATGGAGCTAGTCAGGACATCTCGGACTCTTGGACATGATCAAGAACGACTATCTACTCAGTTCAAGACCGAAGCGTTGTTTGCCTGTTCGAGCCTGTATTTCTGTGAGCAATATAATCTTTATTTTATTGAGTCTAGAAATACATTGTACACCGAGTCAAACTGGAAAATAGGCTATTCCAAAATAATTTCAAAATGTTTTTAAAATATCCTTAGTTTTGAAAAACATTCGTATTTACAAAAGCTCCAAAAAAGTTTTCAAAATTCTCCAAAAATCTATTTTGAAAAACCCTAACCAAACCCTGACAGAACTCGGCCAGAGTTCGATTAGTGGCCGTTTTGATTTTGAATTCCTTGGAACTTGGTCCTCCTGCAGTTGCGGATTTGACCGAGATTTGCTCATCGAGTTCTGCCCGAATTCTGCCAGAATTCTGTCTTTGGAAAAAATATAAATAGAGAAAGATTTTGATCATTTTAACTCACTCATTCACTTTCAACCTTCTCTCTACTTAAAGCTTTCAGTCTTCCAAAGAGTTTTTCTCGAGCTTTAATTTTCAGATCCCAAGCCAGTTACAATCCTCTAGTCGATTTACCAGTACGGTACGGTCTAGAAGTTTCTGAGTGATTGTAATCAGAAGGCTTGATAGAAGAATACCTCTTCACAATTGAAGTTGGACGAGTTCTTCGTATCAAAGCTCGCGTTGTAGAAGTTGCAAGGACTTCGTAAGAAAACTTGCAATTTTGCCAATAGTGGATTCAACTGGTAGCAAGAGTTCTACCGACTGGACTAGTCCTCAACAGAGGGAAACCAGTATACATCGATGTCTTTGCGTTTGCTTTCTTATCTCTGCCTTTACATTATTTAGTTGTGATTATTATTCTGTGATCTTGCTGCTAACAATTTTTAATTAGCATTATTCCGCTGCCAACTCTATTCACCCCCCTCTAGAGTATTCTGCTTTACGATTTCGTTCCTACAATTGGTATCAGAGCAGGTGTTACAGGTAAAGCAAGGTAAAATTACAATTATTTATTCATTTAATTAATTGTTATATAGATCACAGCACAACACATGGCAAATGTGAAATTCACAAGTGAAGGCCAGGCCACAAACAGACCTCCACTGTTTGATGGTACAAATTATACCTATTGGAAAACACGGATGAGTTTCTTCTTGAAATCTCTTGACTTTGATTTATGGTCTATTGTTATTGATGGCTATCAAAAGCCACCTCGTATAAATGTTGATGGAGTTTTAATTGAAAAATTCCATAACAGATATACAGAGGAAGAAAAGAAAAAGGCCAGTCTTGATGCACGTGCTATTAACGCTTTATTTTGTGCTTTAGACAGAACTGAATTTAACAGGGTGTCTATCTGTACAACTGCTAATGAAGTGTAGAAGCTTCTTGAAGTCACACATGAAGGCACGACTCAAGTCAAAGAATCAAAGGTCAGCAAACTTACTCAAGAGTATGAGGTATTCAAGATGAAGCCCAACGAAACAGTTAATCAGATGTTCGAGAGATTCTTGGATATTGTAAATCCTTTGTCCTCCCTAGGCAAAGATTACAGTAACCATGAAAAGATTCACAAACTCCTACGAGCACTTACCAAGAACTGGATTCCAAAGGCTACTGCAATCATTGAAGGGAACGACCTCACAACTATGTCCCTTGAAGTACTCATGGGTAAGCTACTCACTCATGAACTGGAGCTACAAGATTTTGAAGAGCCTACACCAAAGGAGAAGACTATCGCTTTCAAGGTTCAACACAGAAAAGCTGCTGAAGGTGATCCAGACAGCAGTGAATCTGATACTGAAGATCAAGCACTCCTAGCAAGGAAATTCAAAAGATTCATGAGATATGAGAAGAAAGCGAAAGAAAACAATAGCAGCAACAACTGATATCAAGATGATGCTGTCTGCTATGGCTGCAAGAAGAAAGGACACATGAAGAAGGACTGTCCTACAAACTCATCATCAAGCAAAAAGAGCAACAGGTATGAGAAAGGGAACCTGAAGAGATCAACACCACGGAAGTATGCCAACACCAGCATATGGCATGAAAGTGAAGCCAACGAATCAGAAGATGAACAATCAGAAGACGCTGCAAATGTATGCTTTATGGCATCCGATCAGGTACTCTCTGAACCTGTAGTTGATATATATGATGACTTCACCTTTGAGCAATTAGGAGAAGCCTTCAGTGAACTGTTAAGTGATTACAAGAAACTGCGTAGCAAATATCAGACCTCTAAGAAGGTACTCAAAGAGTACAAAGGTGAAATAGGAAGACTTACAGACCAACTAGCTGAGGTTAGAAATAATGTTAGTAAGTCTGGTGAGCTTTCATCGGTCAAGCTCTTATTACACGAGACTACCAAGTCATCCGAAGAAAAAGACAAGGTTATTGACCAACTAAAAGAAGAACTTTCTAAAGAGAAGAAAAGTCTTCAATGTGCACAAGTCAGAATGGAAGCACTAACTTCTGACTATACTAAGTTGTATGACACTTCCAAAAGATTGGAAATTAAGTTAGGAAAACAGCCTGAGACTGCTGCTTCCTACCCTAACACGTGTCACTTACCGAATAATCGGAACATTCCCAAACCAAACACTGTCAGACCTAACGATATCAAACCTTTACCCCAAAAGGTTAAGCCCAAACAGGATTATAGGTATACTTTCTTCTATACTAGAAAACCTAAACCTACAGACCATGCACACCACTCAGCTTTTAACACTCAACATGCACAATGTCATTATTGTGGCCACACTGGTCATATTTCTCCTGTATGTAGAATCAGAAAGCTTGTTGATTTAAATATTTATGCATGGATACCAAAAGCTAGCATTTCATGACCCTACAAGAAATGGGTACCAAAAGTTTCATCTGCAAACTGTTTTATAGGTGGAACACCTTTCACATGCTAAAAGCAAATGGATCCTCGACAGTGGTTGTTCACGGCATATGACCGGCGATGCTACATTATTTGCAACACTGTCGAAGAAGAAGAAGAAGGAAGGTTATGTCTCCTTCGGTAACAACTTGAAAGGGTATATTATTGGTATCGGTGATGTTGGTAAATCTTCCTATCCTGTGATTAAGGATGTCTGTCTGGTTACCGAGTTGAAACATAATCTACTCAGCATAAGTCATTTAGCTGATCATGGTTATGGCATCAACTTTGGCAAAGACAAATGTACTATAGTTTATAGCTCAACTGGTAGTACTATCTTTGAAGGTATCAGGGAAGACAACATATATGTTTTCTATTTGTTGGAAGAAACTAACATTTCAGGTAGATGCTTAATGGCTAAAAGTGATGAGAGTCATCTGTGGCATATGAGACTCGGCCATGCAAATATGGACACAATCTCAAGATTATCCACGAAGAAGCTAGTACGCGGTTTACCGGACATAACATTCAAGAAGGATTCGGTATGCAGCCAATGTGAAAAGAACATCGCTACCAGATCCACATTCAAGTCAGTAAACGCAATATATACTACTAGACCTCTACAATTGCTACATATGGACTTATTTGGTCCTAGCAGAGTTGCTAGCCTTGGAGGTAAGTTATATGCTTTTGTAATTGTAGATGATTACTCTAGATACACGTGGGTATACTTTTTGACATGCAAGAATGATGCATTATCCGAATTTGTCGCCTTTTACAAGAAAGTACAGAATGAAAAAGGTTACATGATCACTCGTATTAGAAGCGATCATGGTGGCGAATTCGAGAATGCAGAGTTTGAGCAATTTTGTGATACACACGGTTTTGTACACGAGTTCTCCTGTCCTAGGACTCCACAACAAAATAGAGTTATGGAACGTAAGAACAGAACTCTATCCGAAATGGCCAGAGTAATGTTTAACCAGTTTAGTCTACCCAAATATTTCTGGGCTGAAGCTGTCAATACATCTTGTTTTGTTCTCAATAGAGTTCTAATTTGACCCAAATCGAAGAAGACTCCATTTGAGTTATGGTTTGATAGAATTCCATCAGTTTCATATTTTAGATTATTTGGTTGTAAATGCTTTATTCTTAATACAAAAGACAATTTGGAAAAGTTTGACGAAAAGGCCGATGAAGGTATATTTTTAGGTTATGCGGCCAAGAGCAAAGGATACAGAGTCTTCAACAAACGAACTATGATCATCGAAGAATCAATCAACGTCACCTTTGATGAATTGAATCAAATGACTATCGATGACAATGACGAAGATCTAACTGTACCAAGCTCAACACCAGCTGATTCTCCAAGAGAAGAACTCGAAAGCAGATACCTTCGGAGTCTGCCAAAAAGATTGAAATTTACGGCTGATCATCCAAAGGATTTGGTAATTGGTGATATTACCAAAGGTATAAGTACTCGTACATCCAGTAGAGATATTGTTTCTAGTGTTGCATTCATTTCACAGCTAGAACCCAAAACCATTGATGAAGCATGTAGTGATCATTTTTGGTTAGATGCTATGCATGAGGAATTAAACCAATTTAAACGGAATCAAGTTTGGGAACTTGTTCCCAGACCTATTGAGCATCCGGTCATTGGCACCCGTTGGGTATTTCGAAATAAACTTAATGAGAATGGTTTAGTGACTCGTAACAAGGCTCGACTCGTAGCTCAAGGATATAATCAGAAAAAAGGTATCGACTACGATGAGACTTATGCCCCAGTTGCGAGATTAGAATCCATTCGCATGTTATGTGCATTTGCATGTTTTCATAATTTCAAATTATTTCAAATGGATGTCAAGAGTGCATTTTTTAATGGTTTTATAAAAGAAGAAGTTTTTGTAGCACAACCTCCAGGTTTCACAGATTTTAAAAACCCTGGTCATGTTTTCAAGTTAAAGAAAGCTTTATACGGTTTGAAACAAGCCCCTCGTGCTTGGTATGATCGTCTAAGCTCTATTCTACTTGATAACGGTTTTTCAAAGGGGAAGGTTGACACTACTTTGTTTATAAAGTCTTTGAATAATAATATTCTTTTAATACAAGTCTATGTTGATGATATTATATTTGGATCTACTGATGAATCTTTGTCAAGAATTCTCTAAGTGTATGCAGAATGAGTTTGAGATGAGCATGATGGGAGAGCTGAAATTCTTTCTCGGACTGCAAATCAAACAAACTGACAATGGAACATTCATAAATCAAGCCAAGTACACAAAAGATTTGCTAAAGAAGTTTGATCTGGACAATGTCAAACCTATTGGCACTCCGATGGAAACTTCAACAAAGCTTGATATTGATGAACAAGGCAAGCCTGTCGACACACGTAAGTATCGAGGTATGATCGGTAGTTTGCTTTATTTAACTGCTAGTCGTCCAGATATTATGTTTAGTGTTTGCCTGTGTACACGTTTTCAAGCTAATCCAAAGGAATCACATATGTCCGCAGTTAAGCGTATCTTTCGATACCTTAAGGGCACTTCTTCTGTTGGCTTATGGTATTCCAAAACCAAGTCCTTTGACCTTATTGGTTACTCGGATGCAGATTTTGCTGGATGCAAAGTTGATAGAAAAAATACCAGCGGCACATGTCATTTATTAGGCAAGGCTTTAGTCTCATGGTTTAGTAAAAAGCAAAATTTTGTAGCCCTATCAACAACAGAGGCTGAGTATATCGCCGCAGGACGTTGTTGTGCTCAGATTTTGTGGATGAAACAAACCTTAGAAGACTATGATTTGTTTTTTACACACATTTCCATTTTCTGTGACAACATGAGCATAATTAATTTGACTAAGAATCCAGTATGTCACTCTCGTACTAAGCATATCGAGATCCGACATCATTTTCTTAGAGATCATCATCAGAATAGAGATATTGTCCTTGTATACATAGACACTGAGAATCAATTAGCTGACATCTTCACAAAAGCTCTAGCAGAAGATCGTTTTAATTATTTACGTCGAGAATTAGGAATTTTGGACGTCAATAATGTTAATTAATTTTGTTTTATGATTATATTTTAATATGCAAAAACTGAGTTAGAGACAAGCCAATAAAGAGTCTGTCTGTCACCACAACTACGGTTGAAGCGAAGCGGTACTTAAGAGTTCCCCGGTGAACCTCCGCCAGCTGGGACAGTACTCCTACAGCTAATCTGAGACAGTCGATGTGTAACGAAATTTAATCTATAAAATACTATTAATTATATTAATTGAAGGTTGAAATTACTAATCTTTGAATTAAATTTTTGAAATGAGTCAATAAAAAAGACAGTGGCCCAAACCAACTAACAGAACCCCCAAGCGAATTCGGCCAGAGTTCGGACCGAATTCGGCCCGAGTTCGGTTAGTGGTATCTGGTTATATAACCAGAACCCGAGAGCCACTTCTTCTTCATTGCTTCTAAAACCTCTTCCACAGCAACAACAACCGCGTGAAGCTCTCCAAACCTAGTTCTTCACCACTTCGTTTCTCCCAATCTACGTGGTGAAATCCATCCAAATTTTGGATTCGTGCGGAGATCGTTGTCCTCTACAGCATACTTGAATCTCGGGAGGTATAACTCCGTATCTCTCCTCCTTTCAAATTCGTGCATATTTACTTCATTTGCACAATGCCGCCTAAGGGATTCAACCCCTTCAAGAGGAAGAAGACGACCAATCCTAGTGAGAAAGGATCATCTTCAAATCCACACAGGATTCCCTCTTTTCGCCAGTTCAATCAAGCGATGGCGCGTTCGATGGGTTTTATTTTCAAACCCTAGATCAAGCCCTTCTGTTGTATGGAGACTTTTCTATGAGATCTATATGTACAGGCGCTCCTATCAAATAGACTGTGTTTCCAGAGCACCGCCCTTATTTTGAGGCATTAGGGTTACAACAATTTGTTAAACTTTGTTTCCCTGTAGCTACTAATGCCATTAGACTTTTCTATTGCAATATCGTACTAAATACGTTTGACGTAAGTACTCGTGTTGGCGGACTAGATATCGAGTTCAATGATGTCCTCTTAGTATAAATCCTTAGTATTTCTAACGAAGGTGCACCGCTTGATGATATCACTGAATTTGATTTCCCCGACGGCACGACACTTGCTAGTTTCAAAGCTGAACTCAGTGCCCCTGATCGAGTTCGCTCTGGAAAGTTCAAGGCCAATAACTTGAACTTGTTCAGTTATGAATTGCATCGCATCATCTACTCCACTCTCCTTCCGAAGTCTACTTCAAAGGATGATGTCACATCACTTGAGCTGTCTGCTATGTATCATATTCTTAAGGGGATTTCTTTTTCTGCCCCTAAGACTATTATCCAGATGATGGGACGTTGTCGTGCAAGAGATAAAAATCTCTCTTATGCGATGATTCTTCCATGCATCTTCCAGCATTTTGATATTGATCTGTCAACTTGTACTCAAGACCCTGAGCCCAAGTTTCTTAAGCTATCTCGTCGTAGTATGACTGCTGCTTCTCCTACTGCTCCACCTCCTCCACCTACTCAGCAGTATGCCATGACCTTTGATGGCATACACCAGCATCTTTCTGATTTGTACGTCTCGATGACGGATATGGTCCGCGAACGTGAGTTCCGCAATGTCACTCGTTATCAGGCGATAGCAAATTCTCTAGCTGATCTCCGATTTGCTTAGACTGGACATTTTGCCGGTTCTATTCCTAGAGATCCAGCCTTTTCTGGTTACCGCTGTGAGGATGAGGCTGTTCATGCCTACTTTCAGCCCGGTAATGCTTATGATTGATATCGCAGTTCTGGTGCTACTCCACACCCTTCTGGAGCTGGTACTTCTGGAGCTGGTCCTTCAGGACATGCCGGTCATGCTGCTGATGATGATGATGAGGATGATGAGGAGATGTGATGATGATATATTAGCTGATTTTGAGACTTAGTTATTGTCTACTGTACACTTGAAAATGCTCCGACATTCCAAGTTTCTTTCTTTTTATTATCAGTTTTTTTAGGACTTGTACTGGATATTTCTTGATGTCTCTTGAACATCATTTTATTTTTATGGGATGCGTAGTTTATCTTTCATATCAGTTTATTTATTCTTTATAGCATCTTTATCTGCTTCTATATTATAAACTGCCTGTGAAATACTTCCCTGTTATGTCTTGTATATTCTCACTGCATGAGATATTATTTTCTTGTATTTCTTCACTGTTGTAGCTTATGTATTAATTGCGGGGAAGCCTATTTCTTTGCAATTATTTTGCTAAGTAACAACGGGGGAGAAAAAGGATCTAACATTTTTGTTTTGAGAATAATACAGGGATTGAACAATTTTGTGGTATCTTATCTCAAAAGATGTTATATCATTCATAGTTTGTCAATTATCAAAATGGGGGAGATTGTTGGCCCATTGGTCATATGGTCAAACTAATTTTAATAATTGATCAAACTCTGTCTCGATATATAGAGCTAGTCAGGACATCTCGGACTCTTGGACATGATCAAGAACGACTATCTACTCAGTTCAAGACCGAAGCGTTGTTTGCCTGTTCGAGTCTGTATTTCTTTGAGCAATATAATCTTTTATTTTATTGAGTCTAGAAATACATTGTGCACCGAGTCGTACTGGCAAATAGGCTATTCCAAAATGATTTCAAAATGTTTTTAAAATGTCCTTAGTTTTGAAAAACATTCGTATTTACAAAAGCTCCAAAAAGATTTTCAAAATTCCCCAAAAATCTATTTTGAAAAACCCTAACCAAACCCTGACAGAACTCGGCCAGAGTTCGGTTAGTGGCCGTTTTAATTTTTGAATTCCTTGGAACTTGGTCCTCCTGCAGTTGCGAATTTGACCGAGATTTGCTCATCGAGTTCTGTCTGAATTCTGCCCGAATTATGTCTTTGGAAAAACTATAAATAGAGAAGGATTTTGATCATTCTAACTCACTCATTCACTTTCAATCTTCTCTCTACTTAAAGCTTTCAGTCTTCCAAAGAGTTTTTCTCGAGCTTTAATTTTCAGATCCCAAGCCAGTTACAATCCTCTAGTGATTTGCTAGTGCGGTACGGTCTAGAAGTTTCTGAGTGATTGTAATCAGAAGGCTTGATAGAAGAATACCTCTTCACAATTGAAGTTGGACGAGTTCTTCGTATCAAAGCTCGCGTTGTAGAAGTTGCAAGGACTTCGTAAGAAAACTTGCGGTTTTGCCAATAGTGGATTCAACTGGTAGCAAGAGTTCTACCGACTGGACTAGTCCTCAACAGAGGAAAACCAGTATACATCGCTGTCTTTGTGTTTGCTTTCTTGCCTCTGCCTTTACATTATTTAGTTGTGATTATTATTCTTTGATCTTGCTTCTAACAATTTTTAATTAGCATTATTCCGCTGCCAACTCTATTCACCCCCCCTCTAGAGTATTCAGCTTTACGATTTCGTTCCTACAATATGTTTTTGTGGTGGCCCATGCAGGTCCGTTAATATTGTTGGGTTATATAACTGTGCCCAACAAGCCTGCATATAGGAATATGAATAGTATCTCATCCAGAACTACTACCTCCTTTGACTTCCAAACCTTTCGAATTCTCTTTGATTTCTTGAACCGCCTTCTGTTTAACCTTCCTAACATTATCCTATTTTTGTGCCAGCAATATGAATCTACGAAGCGGACGCACCATTATCTTGACCCCCAGAGCTGGTGATACGACTACCCAAGAGGAGCAGAACCCTCTGATGACCCCAGTGACGCCGTATCATCCAGGACAGCAGCTGGCTACCACGATCCCATCGACGGTGTACCAGGAGACTCAAGCACCCTCAGCCAACTAGACTAGATAGTCCACTGCAGTACCCCTAGAAGGGAATGTGCCTTCTACTATACCACTTCAGCCAAATTATGTGACTCAACTAGATCAGAGAATCCCAGCTTCCCAACAAGAATATATGCTACTTTCTCTCCAGTCCCCATCATCCACGCTAGTTTTTTACTCTAACGAGGCTTTAGTGGCAAGGTTCTTGCTAGGGTTATTGCAAGTGCAACAACAACAGAATGATTTTGCAAGGTGTATTATATCTGTAGCCCTAAACAGGACTCTATCTACCCTGCCAGCTTTAGTACCAACCATAGAGACTCAGAACGGGCCGAATAGACATCCTGAAGCACAACAACATCCTGAAGCACAACAACACCCTAGAGCAACACTATATCTCGATAAGGAGCTTCCTACATGTCGTTTATGCCATAAGAAGGGTCACATTATAAAGGATTGCCTCGTAAATTGGGACGGTGTATGATTTGTGGTTCCAATTATCACGAAGCCAAAGATTGTACGGGAACACAGTATACCTCACAGCAGCAGCAAGGAGAAGGACTATACCGGGCTCGAGAGAAGCCTACCTGCAACTACTGCAAAAGGAAGGGACACATCAGTAAAGATTGTCGAATCCGTCATGGTTTATGCTTAAGATGCGGATGAAGACAACATATGATTAAAGATTGTCCCTAGCCACGAACTCAAGTGCATGATTAGCAGACTCCCAGGCCAACAGCCCTAACACTTTCTATACCTCGACCGTTTCAGCATGTGTCGAGGCTCATGACACCAACAGTAGGAGCACCACGTCCACCATTACCTCCACAGCGATTGTAGTTCCAAAGAGAGAGAGAGCATAGGGCCCCAGTCAGAAGCACGGGCAGGCCTTTCACTAGCAGTAGAGGGTGCAGAATCCCTAGGGGAAATCATAGCAGGTATGATTTTAGTTGCTACGTTCTTGCTATTTGCCTTATTTAACACTGGAGCCACACTGCACTAGTTAATCATAAGCCTAGTCATGCATTTTCCATCTTACTCATCCCTTCCTAAAATATAGATCCATTGTTATTACCTTTAAGTTGTTGATAATGGTAAATCATCAGAACATATGACGACCTCGGAACTGGTATACTATCTTCCTTCAAGAAACTGTGCAATTAATAGGTACATAACTAATTATTCCTTACCTGGAGTTAGCCGTTTCGGTTACGTTACTATACTGAATGGGCCTGCATATAGAATTATAATCTAGGTACCTCATCCCCATACTTGACCTCCATCCTTGATTCCATTTGAACCCTGTTGATTGTTATTAACTACATCTTGCCTGATTCCCTTTCTACCACAAATATTATTGTTTCTCCCCGTGTTGATAGACAGGTTAGGAAGATGGCTCATACTTGATATACATGTTTTATGTTGCTCAAACACGCTATTAGTTGAACTCTTTTAAGTTGGGTAGAATGTCTCATGGCCTATCATCCTTCTTGTCCCTACGACCTTCTTAAAAGAGAACACTCAGAAGATTACCTAGACTGTGCTTATTAGTTCAATCAATGCCTTAGATAAGAAACTAATAGGACAACTGTAGAGGCATGATCATAGGCCGAGTCTTAGAGTTTGATGAACTTGAACTACTTGTGCCTTCTTTCAACCAAATATCTCGCATACTTATATTTTGGACTATCGTGACTAAACACCGCTATTATAGCCAAGTTTTGCAAGCTTATTCCACTACAAAAAAAGTGTCTTTTTGGGACGACACTATTAGAAACACTAGTCTAAAACGTCCTAAAAATTTAGTTTTGGGGACAACTATAATTTTTGTAACAAAAAATAGTATTTTTTGGGACAGATTGTGAAAATGGATCACTATTTGGGACTAATAAAATTTTCTATCTCAAATAATTAACATTTCTGTCCTAAATAACTCGGCGGGAATGCCAAGTATTTTGTGTCCAATTGCCAAAATTTTAGGGGGAAATGTTTCTTTCTACGTGTCCCCATCCCAACCGTTCGACCAAATGACCTAAATCTGAACCGTTTATCACAAAACCATTCTGACTTTCATTATAAAACCATTCTGATCTTTCCCCATCTCTCTCTCTCTCTCCAATAAAAAAGAATGGCTACAACCTTAGGTGCTGCTGCTGCTCTCTCTCTCTCTCATCGATCTTTGTAACTAGGTGATTCTTTCAACCCTAGGTGCTCTAGTGCTACTTCTTGGTATATTTTCCCTAATTTTTAGATTTTTTTACCAAGAAATTTTCATTTTTACCCTAATTTTTAGATGTATGCTAGTTTTCTTGAAATTGAGTGTTTTACACTGTTTACACATGCTGCATATTATTTTGTCCTAAATTATTTACCAATTTTTTGTTCAAAATTTGCTCGAAATTATTTGCTTGTCCAAAATAAGAATTATTTACCAATTTTTTGCCTAAAATTTGCTGGAAATTAATTACATGCCATTCACTTGTTTATACATTATTATTTACCAATTTTTAGAATTATTTACCAAGAAATGTGAGTGTTTATACTGTTTACATGGGGTGCATATTTTTGTCTTAGTTTTTATAACATATTTGGTTGTAATTTTAGCATCCCTCATCCATCCGGACAAGCTTCCATGCTTTCAATCGAATAATCTTTTATTAATATTGACTTCTTTTCCTTCTCGTTTTAGAAAGTATATACATATAATAATTGAAATGACTCAATTAATTTGAATCCCTTATAATGAGGACCAGCTAACGATTATTCATCTACTTGTACTAGTGTTTTACACTCGCTTTTAACTGAATAAAATTTGGTTGTGATTGATCTCGTTCTTTCATCTATAAAAAAAAGTATTGGGAATTATTTTCTAGTCTAACGTGTGGTACTGCAGTGGTGATTATGTATCATTCTCTGTTATTTGAGAGCTGTGTTGATATATAGTGGTATGGCGTTAGTAGCGCAAGGTGTGTTATTTATTTTACATGTTAGATAGTAGCCCTCAGAAAGAAAGAAAAAAAAAACTTTCAACGGTATAAATATTAAGATGCATGAATACTACAATGTATAGAAATGCAATTTTGATAATGGTGTCAATGTATAGATAAATGTTATGATATGTTAAATATTAAACTTTATCAACATATTAACCAAACCAATGTGTCGACAACATTATTTTTCGTCTACTGTTTATATTGATTGGAAAATACTATCTCGTGGGTCAATGTTGGGAGCATCAATATTAGATTGAACATTCCAAACCAATATAGTACGACCTATATATATGTACCCAAAATGATACAATGTGACCTATATGTATCTATATCGCCTAATCCAGCACACCTTGGTTTGTAGGGTGTGCTTGCTTCTCATGTAAAATCTGAAATGTTTTTTTTACCAATGTCAGTTCTGAGCTCCCGTGGCGAACTTTTAAAATAGGAACCCCATTCATAATAAAAACATATATTAAAAAACTAAAAAAATAACTGAAAAAAGACTACCATCAATAGTGTATAAGTCTAAAGTACTAACCACAATGGCTTGGTGAGGCACATACTAGTTCTATTTTAGATATAAAATTATTAATATATTTATGTTTAAATTAATTATTTTTGGCCCATATGATCTGTGAGCCCTGGTTTTTACAAGCCTTCTTTGTATGCTTTCATGTTGTTTTCATGTTGTATGAATGCGACACGAGTACTCTAACTGGACATAATGCCGCTGACACGACAAATGGTTTGTCAAGAACACAACATCACCATAACTTCCTTTTCTAGAGTGATCTACTAGCTCAAAAAAGAGTCGAGAGATTATAGTTATATAATATATTGTTCCACCAAGATAGCTATATTGATATAGAAAAGAACTTTACAATATTCTGCATGGAAGTGAATAGATTAGTATCAAATTTTGGTACTTTTGTATATAAGAAGTTGAAAAACAAGATAGAAAATGAATGCAATTGGTCTAGCTTGTTTCAGTTGTAACTTTAGATGCACAAACTCTTTGTTTTCAACTAAGGAAAGTTAAGTTGCTTTTGAAAAGTGATGTTTGACCATTCTTGGGTCCATCATTTTGTTCAGATTGATGTAGTTGAGTTTGAGCTTGATTAAGTGTCCCATGAAAATTAAGGAAAGTATGTTGTCATTCAGTTTGTTTCATAGCATATTAGATAATCCATGAATTCTTATTACTTTTGAAAGACTTTGTTTCCTAGGTTGTCACAGAAATGTAATGCTAGTTTGTGATTGACCTCATACTTTGTTGTAATCAATTTTAATTCATATGCATAAACTGTAACTTAACTGTTGATGTATGTCATTGTACGCAAAGGTATCTTGGGCATCTCCTTGTTGGTAAAATCACATCCCTCAAAAAGTCCTTTTTAAGGTAATAATACCACACCATGTATACGTTAGAAAAATTTAACTAGGTTGAGTGTAAAAGCTTCTCTAAATATGGGATGCTGCCAGTATTGACAGTAAAGGTTATGACATAATACACTTGTGCTGTTAGTTACTGTTTGTTTTTATTTTCTATGGATAGCAAACTTACTTCTCACTATTCATATTTTAAGTTGTTCAGCTTGAGTTATTTAGATTATATTTCATCAACCTTTCTTTGATTTATCAATAATGTGAATAAGTTTTATTCGTAGGTTGCAAGAAAGCATGCATATCATTGTCAGACAAGCATGATTAGCTTTTCTTGCATGAAAGCACGCATATCATTGTCAGACAAGCATGATTAGCATGATCAGGTTGCAAGAAAGCACTCATACTTCTTATTCTCAATGCAACATGAGATTGAGGAGCAAGAGGCCATAGCCAGATATATAAAAAATGGTAATTTTCTGGAATAAATTACTAGATTTACTATTTACTTTCATTAGCTTTTTAATATTTTCTCTAATCTTGATTAATACAGTAGTTACTGGTTCAGAGTATTAGCCTCTACTCCCACAAGAAGAGAAGTCGAGTCTTATTGAGTCCAAGCATTCATATATCAATGAAGACTAATTTTTTTAAAATAGTATGCAATAATTCATTGTCCTTGTAACTTTTATTTTTTCTGTTTGTTTGTTTTTCGCATGGAATAAAAGGATATAGTGCTTTTAAACTTGAGATGAAAAGGAATATTGGTGTTCTTGTAAGGAACAATTACTGGTCTTGCACTTATATCTCCTCTTTCCATTTCCTAAGGTGTCTGATATGGATGTCCTATAATTTCATATTTAGCTAATATGTGATTCTGTTTGACTCTTTTGGGTTATGTTTTGCATTGAAGATGTGTGTGGTTCCCTATGGTAATGTTGGTCTAGATACTTTCCTAGTCAGACAGAAAATGGCCTATTGCTCCTTGGTTGTATGAGCCTGGTTTGGCCATCGTTGGTAGAGATGGTATCTGCCTTATGTAACATGCAAATATGATTTATTCTCATTTCCTGATATACCCCTAACTGATATAATGTTTTCAAATTTGCTGTTGTAATGCCCTTCAGGTTATTTGAGAGTTTTTGACTACTCCAAAGAGCAATTAATCTGTGGTGGAAAAAGCTATTATGCTGCTTTATTATGTTACTCTTGGAGGTAATGTACAAATAGTCTCCCCCTGTATGAAGTTTCCCTTTGTTCATTTGTAATCATCCTGTTAATGTGGGTGCTTTTATACATTTTGTATGTCTTAACTTGCTACTTCAACAAGCATATAACTTTATCACATTTTTGGGATCTCTTATGAAAATTTGACATAACTAAAGTGTTGTCTTCGAAATGATCAGTAATGCTCTCTATGGAGCTAGCGAATGCTGATGATTTGTGCAGTATATATTCTAGTGGGGCATTCATTTTTGAACGAATTTTAGTTGAGAGATCAAAATATTGTACCTTCACCAAATGAATCTCACCTTAGCAACTTCATTTTAACAAGCCTCTTTTATGTTCTTTTCCTGATATATTCATCTTGATGCATAATCATATATAAAGAAGTCATTTAACTTATAACTAAGGAAATTTGAAGAGAGTCCTTTTAACTTCATCACTTGATAACATGCAACCATGGGATCCCTTCATGATATTGTTCATGGTAAGAATTGTAAAAGTTTGTTTGTAATTGTGATTTACCTTGATCGAGTTGCTCAGGTAAAAGTTTATTTGTAATTTTCAGTCTTCATTAGTGTTTTAAGTACTACAATTTTTGTGACAATTTTTGTGACATATTGATCGTGCACGTTTCTAATGGGCAAAAAGAGAGTGTTTAGCCTGTACCAAATGATAATCATATTATGAAAGTTCATAGCTAACTACATTTGCCTTAAGGTGAAATAAGATTCGTTTCTTGTATTTTCGTCATTTTTTTGTCATGATACCTACATTGCCACCACTTATTTAATTTTAATCCCAGGACTAGTCGAGGTTTGATGATTCCAGTATCATTTAATTGAACTGAACTCAGCATATTCTGCTATAAGCCGATAGTAGTAGGTCCAGAATAATTTAAAGGTTTCCATTAAAGATAATCCTTGTGCTAATATGCATGTATTAGCTGCTCGTTCATGGTAAATGTTTTGTTCCTTAAGTGTTCTATATCGGTTTCACACAAGGAGATCCGCCGCCACCTTGTTTATTTAGCTTATGGGTGGACAGCCTCAATCACATGATAAGAAGTAGATAGTGTTGAAGAAGTATCAGAATCAAGTATCTTAAAAAGGGTAGGGTAGTAGTTTAGAAGAAGTTTTGGGTGTCTGTATAAGTGGAGATAGCATAGGATAGTTAAAATTAAGTCGATATATTCTAATGAGGTCAAGTACATTGGTAGGAGCTGAATTCTTCAAGATGACCTAATATTTCATTGCATTGATCCTCTAATGGAAAGAAAATTTTATGGCAAATAGGTTTGAGGGAGCATACAAATGTGTACGTAATTAATAGATTGACTCTGCTTTCATTTACCTAAAGTGCCCTTTAAAATCGATTGTGTTTCTCATACATATAGGAAGACCAAAACATGTTTCCAAAGTGATAAATTTTGCAAGGGCTTGCTTTTATCATTAATCACATTTCAAATTCTACATATATTTGGAGCTCTGTAGTGTAGAAGTCTTTGATTATTGTATCTCATTGACGGAAGTGATAATTTGCTACAGATCTTGTTAAATTTGTTCTTTATGGATCTTTAGATGGTAACATATCATTGCATCACAAGTTAGAAGTTGGTAATCATTTTCCATATCATTTTCGATATTATTCCAACTAGAACGAAATATTTCTTACTAACATCAAAGCTCTTCTGATTTTGTATGTCAACCTACAGTCTGGATTCCGAGTTGTATGTAGATTTTGGACTAAGAAATGTTAAAAAATACTCAATTCTATGAAAATTTGATATTTTCCATTAGTCTAATTTGATTTTAATGTTCATGTTTCACTTCACCACCTATCTGAAGCAAAAGATGCACTCATTTCTTCTCTTTTAACCTCTCTCTTCCTTCCCAAATTGTTATGAGATGTACTTGATAATACTCAACCGTCAAACTTCTACTTTTGATTAGGCATTTGATAATACATAACATGTTTGCTTTTTATTTGTTTGTCGGATGTAGAATCTCTCGAAGGTTCAGTGTATGGTTTTAGCTCGGGGAGACAGAGACAGATTGGCATGTCAATCTCTGGGTCCGAGAAACCAGAATCCACTAATGTTCCCAGAATTATTCCTGGATTCCAGAAGCACAGCATAGTTCATATATGTGCCAATGGAGACCAAAGTGCTGCTTTGTCTGGTTAGTTTTGCACCCTGCAATTATCTATGATAGTTGGACTTTCTTGTTCAATCACGATTCACGTCGATGATGCTACAACTACTGGTTTTGCACTTCAGCTGATGGGAAGTTATATACATGGGGCAGAGGATTTGGTGGTAGGAGCCTGGCTGACGACTATTGTGATGGAAACTATTTTGGGTTAATTTTGTGAATGTTTAACAGATGATTCAATAACATGGTGTAGTGCTTAATGTTTTGGTTCATAATTTTGTATGTAATGGTGGAGTGATGGGTTCATTTTGTAAGTGATAATGTGGGTGATGTATTATGTTTTGGATTTATTTTGTAAATGATGGTAAATGATGCTGAATGTTAAGCTTTTCTGTTGTTTACCAATTAAACATTATAGTTATATATGGATTTTGTTGTCTTCTACTTAATGCAACATGTTTTCTATTTTGTAAATGATAGTAAAGAATGCTTGATGTTGTTAAGCTTTTTTCGTATGGGAGCTCCGACTCCTGGAGATACGCCTGAGGACAAGCTCGACAACGACCATGATCATATGAATTATGTTATATGTGTATTTAAATTGTATGTTTATAGCTGGAAAAATGCAAACAATAATTCCATAAGTATTACTTTTGGGACGGTTATGTAATTGTCCTAGATGTAAATGACATTCTTTTGTGATGCTGGCAAATTTTTCTAGGACGGATGTTATTCGTCACAAACTCTTTTATTTTGGGACAGTTTAGTAAACCGTCATAAACATAAGATAATTCAAACTCTTTTAGTACGGTTACATTTTTCGACCCTAAAACCAAATTAGGACGGTATTTTTCGTCATAAAACTTTTTGCCATGCCACCCTAATAGCACTGTCACTTACCGTCCTAAAATTTGTCCCAAATCACAATTTAGGACTGATTTGGGTCTTTTTAAGACGGATTTTTGGGGTCCCAGAAAGACACTTTTTTTGTAGTGTTCTTTATCAAGCTTGTTCAGGACATGTGTTTGTTGGGGACGCCCACGAACATAGTGTCTAATTAGAATCGATGTATTATGGTCTGATCAACCTTAGTGCACACGGTTCGCTCTTCATATGATTATCCTATATGGTTTGAGATATAGATGTCTCTAGGATCTCAATTGTACTGCCTTGGCAACTCACTCAAAATTATTCAATTTGCCCTTAGAACCTCGTATTCGCAATCGATCTTGTCCCTTGAACTCCTTATTGGTTTTTTGCCATTACTTAAATCGGAAAAACAAATCCTCGTATTGAGGGACGATAGACCCAGAATATCCCCCTTAGTTCTCCATACCGTTTATAACCATGAAAGCTATATTTATACAATCATTTACATCTGTGTGAAATTGAAGTACGGTCTTCAAACTTGAATCGTAACTACCGTATCATGTTTCCTATTACATCGTGTAGTATTCTTCCGTAATCAAAATTTGAGTTATGATATCCCAACTTGAATCGTTCTAACTTCATTAGACCATAGACCTATGACATCATTAACTTCTGGAGATGAATTATGGAAGGATATAGATTGTGAAGCCTCTCTATATTCTAGGTGTACTAGTATTGTCGATTTATTAGCATAAAGTGGTTTCCATTAGGACGATAAATTAGTGACTCATGAACTCCCACTTTCTATTTAGACCTTTGGTATCCTTTACCGTGACTTTGATATTTGGGGCATAATACTAGTTGTTACATTCCAACAAATTTCATATATAGGATCTAGACAAATCTACCTTCATCTAGGCATATCATATCCCACTCAGACATGTCCCCTTGCATCCTATTTCTATGATGCGACTTTCGGGTAAAAAGGGCCGACTATAAGCCCTACCGTAATGCAGATATACTTCCCTAACTCAATTAGAGACCCAGTCTTGACTCTATTCTTTCGACCAAATATATGGTTACGATCTACTCGAAGCCCACTATGCACATGCCCTAGTGTGCTACTCAATTGAGTTCCCATGTGCCACTTATACATACTAGTCATGGGAGGCACATTTTGACTTACGGCACCTACCTAACCATCCGATGTGGAACCATCCCAACCTCTTGAGTTAGAATTGTTCTAGGCTACCATGGCCTGGTAAAGATGGTATAGATTGATCTTACGAGATTTTGTCCCACCAATGTAGCCTAAATCCAAGATGGATTCATCCAACCTGAAATTTTCCCATGTACCTTTAGTCCCTCTCAGAAGACAATACTCACTGTTAGCCAACTTCTGTAAGTTAGGTAGAGCCTTGAACCAAGAATACTTTATAGAAAATGGAGCCAAATGTGGTTTTTTTTATATAAACTACCCCCACTTGTTCGAAAACTAAGGTACGACTTCCATATGTTAGTTTCCTTTCATTCGCATTGCATTGCATACCCCCCCCCCCAATCGTTATTCTAATTTTAAGGACAAATTTTTTTTAAGTTGGGTAGGATGTAAAACCCCTATATTTTTATTTTTTATAAATATTTTTGATATTTTTAATCATTAAATAGCTAAGTAAATTATTTCAAAAAAAATTTCTAAATAAAAACTAGCAAGTTAAAATGGTAGTAATAGTATAGTGCTTGCAATGTAGTTACTAAAACTACATATCAAGTAGTGTAGTTTGTAGTATTAAATTCTAAAACCTTTCTCTATATATGTTTCTTGATTACAATTAGGTTAACAATGCATTATATATATATATATATATATATATATATATATATATATATATATATAATATATATATATATATATATATATATTTTCTTTTTTCTTTTTTTTTGGGGGGGGAGGGGGCCGGGGGGGGTCCGGGGGTAGGGGGGGAGCCCGGGGGGGGGGGGGGGGGCAGGGGGGGTGTCCGGCAGCGGGTGCCACCCGGGGCCGCGGCCAAAGCCGCCCAGCCACCCCGGGTGGAAGGGAGGGCTCGAACCCAGCCCACCCCTAGGGGAGCCAACCCTCCTAACCACTAGAGCTAGGCCCGCCAGACATATATATATATATATATATATATATATATATATATATATATATATATATATATATATATATATATATATATATATATATATATATATATATATATATATATATATATATATATATATATATAGAATATATAGAATATATATAGAATATATATATAGAATATATATGCATAAGTATATTTTTTATATAGAATATATATGCATAAGTATATATATGTATATAAGGAGTGATATGTATATATGTATATATAATGAATTATATATATATGTATATATATACTAAGTTATAATGGTAAAAGAAAAAAAGAAAAAAAAGGACTCTTCTCACGAGAACTTGAAGTTCTCGCGAGATGCCAAATACTGCCATACCCGACCCCCTATTCGCCAAGTACGGAGACTAGAATATCGTAGGATTGAATCCAAAGGCTCTCAAATCTAAACCGAATCTTCTAAAACATTTTGCGGATGTAATCCCTATTGGATTCTCTTCAAATTGTTCCTCAATCCAGAATCAAAATCCCATAAAATTATAATTTTAAACCAAGTATATAAACCCAACTCGCCGATAGAAACCCCCTGAACCCTAAGAAATCCCCCAACTCTTCCTTGAGTACTCTTGCGCTCGAGACCCCCAGGCGACCCTGACACCCAGGCGACCCCTTCAGCCGCCTGCAACCGTCGCATGACCATCGCAGTGGCCGCGGACCGACCCTGAACAGAGCCGTCTCGGTTACAGCTGAACCTAGGTACCCAAGTTTTGACCTATATTTCTTTTGCTCTACTCAATCATTTCCTCTTCTACGAAGTCCTATATGAAGCCTATATAAAGCCCTCCAAACTCCTTCAAATACCTGTAAAATCCAACGGATTGCTCGAAAAATAAAAGCATAGTTGCCCAAAAATCTGTTCGAAAAAGAAAGTAAGGAGGCTGTCAAAACCTCAACTGGGAAGCCGAATTCTGATCTGTACATTAGGGTTTTAGATAGACTAATTAAAAATAGTCGAAGACAACATAACCGAGAATAAAATGCACATGGTAGCTCTACATTTCGATTATGATGCATGAAGTTATTAGATGTCGAAGTTAGAGGAAAAACTGTATTAAAAACTAAAAAATTTAGTAAACTCATCCCGATACGAGTGCGCCCCAACAAACCAGGCGACGTGGTCGTGCACTGTGCACATTGAAAGATGCGTATGGATGTTGTCGACGTGTAGGAACTAACAAAACTCGATTTCGTTGCGTATGCACGAGAAATCAGTACGTATCCTTCGAGATAGCCCCGTATCGACCTTTTGTAAACTTGGTCATAACTTCGTGTACGTTCGTCATATCGAGACGAAACTTGTGCCAACAGGACCGTATCAAAATTTTGGTCATGTGTGCCAAATTTGGTCCGATTCTAGAAGGTCAACCGGAACGCCTATTTGGCGGACCCGCAACCCGATCCAATGGGCAAAATTGTACACGGTCTGCCGGAATCCAACTTTGGACATACGATTAGGTTCGTCTCCTCAAATCGGACCCATAGATATATAATTTGATGACTTTAGAGACCACAAACATTGGCACGCATTTCGATGTAAAACGAGTCCAATGACAGACATCGTTTTAATCCGAAATTATAATTTTGCCCCTATTCTAGAATTGGACTTTTGGACAGGCATTTTCTAGATATATATTTTGCACCGAGAATGTTCTTGATTTTTGTTTCAGTATCCAGAGCCATTCGTGAATTTTGAGATTTTATTGTTGACGTACTCATTGGATTGCCATTTCCGCATTGCCAAGCAAGATACCTTGCCACCTTACTCTGTGATTTACTTATTCTTATTTTTCAGTTATTTATATTCAATATTACTTATCTGCTGTTAGTATTATATCTCTGTGCGTCCAAGTCACACTTGGGTGCAAGCGACTATTTCGGTCGTTTTACTTACTTTTATTTTATTCTCTTGCATTGACTTACCCTAGTGACCACCCATTAATGTTGAGGTATTGGTATATCTCATACGGCCTTGACACATGCTTTATCACATGTTGTAAGTCACATGTAGGACATGTACCCGCGTAGTCGACTAGCCACCGATATGTATGGGGCGTACGACGGATAGGAGTAACTGCTAATAGAATTACATGCTAGTAGACTTGGCAGTTACTAGAGGTTCATATTAGTCATGGAGATGACGATACTGGGCATTGGGTGGGGAAAACAATACCTGACGAATGGGATTATATTACACTTTCCCTTATAACCTGGAAGCTCCGTTGGAGATACGGGTATGCTTACCCCCTCAGGTTGGCCACTGACGTTCTTGAACGTTATGCGCTTGGTCACTGGTGCCCAAGAGGGGACTATACCGGATCCTATTATCAGCCAGGGCTCATGCGTCAAATGATTGTGTATCAACTGCATGTTCACAGTAAAATGGTTAGAAACTCTATTGCATGCATCACTTTATTTTCTATTATGTATCACAATTTATACAATATGGTGTTTCCTTGTATTGTATTACGTCTCTGTGAGGACCTGGTTATCTCTCCAGGGTTAAACGATTTCCCGTAGGAGTACAAAGCGGCATTGGATCCTTCATACATCGATGACGAGGCAGCGCCTGCTGATTTTTAGTTTATTTATACATTGAGACATTATTGGACATCTTATATCTCTTTTCTTTCTATTTTGCGGAGGTTGGACTCTGATCATTTGAGACTATTTTTTATAGCTGTTTGGAGTGGGTATGTGATCTACCTGGCTATCTCTTTGATTTACTTATTATTTTGGACTCTTATATCTTCTGTGATGAGATGTGATTAGATGTAGTTATTATATTCTGGCCTATGACTTTTACTATTATTTACAGCTTCTGTACGTATACAAGGATTCCATATATTGGAGTATTCTTCGTATATGTGCAACTGGCATGTCTACTTACTTGGTCCTAATTTTTTAGGACTGGAGAATTACAGGTTAGGGTTTGCTCTATTCTTTCCTTCTCTATCGTAATATATATATGGGTGTATTTCTAGGGGTCGGGTTAGTGTAGGGCTCTGCGGGTTTGGGGGTTTAGCTGGCTTGGGTTTTCTCTTTCCTCTTTTTTTTCTTTTTCCTTTCTTATTTATTTATATTATCTATGTATAACTATATATATACTTATCAACATATGACTAAATATTCAATAAAACCAAAAGATTTTCTTAATACTATTTTAGCAATTAATATTATAATTCAAAGTTAAATATTACTATAAATAGCAATATAATATATATATATATATATATATATATATATATATATATATATATATATATATATATATTTATATATATATTTATATTTATATATATATATATATATATATATTGAAATAATGGGTAATTGTGGCAAACTTGTCTCCACTGGGGCTCGAACTCCCGACCACTTGGGCCGCATGCATCTCTCTTAACCACTAGGCTAGAGATCATTTGCTATATAATATATATATATATATATATATATATATATATATATATATATATATATATATATATATACACGCCCACCTTTATAATTATTTATAAACCCATATCTATATTTACATGTACATACTAAAAACCATACACACATGTACACATTGCCTAAAAATCCAACCTAAGAGTATAATTGTTAACTTGGTAAAATAGTAATTATTATATACATAACAATTATTACTTGTAGAAAATAGTAATTAATAGACCATTAATATAATACGAAATATATACACAAATATATCTCTACATGGACCCTTTTGGAAGCACTACATGACTACATAGGCTTAGGTTGGGTTCGGGTCAAGTCGGGGATGGTTTGGTAAACCGAATTTCCTAAAAGTCATAATATTAATAATTAACTACTTAAATTATTTATAGAGGTTAAGTCATAACTTGGCTTGATTTTCCTAGTTAGTACATCGTTATGGCTCAACATTCCCTACCATGGCTAATACACTAGCCAAAGTACGCAACTGCACTATCTATGCCATTATTTTTAGTCGTCTTGCACTCCAAAACATAACCATGACTTAGACCATCTATCGTAATAATTATTTAATTAATATTTATAAAATTCCAAAAATTACCATTTAATTCAAATAAATAAAAATTTAAAATTTAAAATTTCGGAAAGAGAGGTTACATATGGCAATATTTAATCAATAGTTGCAAATAAATATATTATTAATCAATAATAATACATTCTAAACGGAGAACTTCATGTCTATGGTACTTGGTAGGAGAACCAGGCATTTGTAGTCTCCCTACGGATAAGACAACCTTATGGTACTAATTCTAAAATTTTATGGTTTAAAATGTATCCAATTATATTCTTTAAATAGCAACATTCATGTTGTCGATTTTTACTTTTGACCTTTCTGAGCCAGCAAACCGCTGTGATCTACAAAAATTAGTTTGTGGACGACTAGTTTTTTTGGACATACAGCGCAACACCTGTCATGCATGCACCCATTTGGGGTGCTACGAAACGCAAGTAAACAATTTGTATCATCATGCTTTATCATATATGCGAATACAATTTGTATCTCTTTAGAAATAACATTTTGTGTAAATAATAAGATAAATTTATATTTTTCTTATAATTTAAGTTTTCTGGTCCATAAATTGATGAAACTATAGATTCAACTATTAATGTTAAATCATTTTGTTATCTCCACCAAAGTAGAGTATTTTCCTGATACCAAATGTAACGTTGAACGGGTTTGAACAAATTTAGTGGGGCAACTAAAAATATTAGGAATATAGCTACTTAGACAATGTGAAACCCACATTTTGTGATTAATTAATATTAGTGTTTTTGTATTAATTATTATTATTATTATTATTATTATTATTATTATTATTATTATTATTATTATTATTATTATTATTATATTTTTTTGAGTGTAAATGATTTCAAAAATTATATAACATGGATTTTTGAATTCAGACCCAGACCCGAGTCCGAACCCAGACCCAGGCCTGAGCCAAACCCAATCACATTTTCTTTCTTTCCTAAAAAAATCTGATGCTTATGTTTTTTTTTAAAAAAATATATATATGGGAGCTGGTCCCGAAGGACCAGCATACTCATGCATGACCCACTCTTCCTTTCCCCTATTCTTTCTCCCTACACTTTCTCATCACCACACAATTCTTTTCCCACAACCCCTTTATTACTCACCACCTTACCATCTCTTCACGATCTCACAGAAGCATAACACTCTCTCCCTCTCTCTTTTTCCTCAATAGAACCTCTCCATCACAATTCTTTCCCAAACCCCCTTCTCCTCACCATCACCCACAACCGCTCCCCCGAGCTTCTCCCGACCCTTTCCTCGGCCCCGCTCCCCCGCGAGCGCGCCCCGCCGGCTGCCTCCGGCCGACGCCCTACCGCGCCAGCCCCGCCGAGCTCTGCTCGGCCGACCGCCAGAGCCCCGCGCCCCCTTCGCGACCCCGCCGGCCTCCTCTAGGCCGACGCCGTGCTCCGGCGACCCTTGTCGGCCGCGCCCGCGCCCGTCCAGCAGTGCGCCACCCTTGGCAAGCTCCCCCTGTGGCCGCTGCCTCTCTGGCCGAGCACCCCGTGCCCTTCGTCGTACGTCTCCCCGTGCGACTTCCCCTGGCCAGCGCCCCCTCAGGCCGAGCCCCTTTCTCCAGTGCTCCGGCCGCCCCTGTCGGCTTCCTCGCTGACCTAGGTGCGTGCCCTAGCCCGCGCACTCCCCGATCTGCTAATTTTTGGCAACGACGCTGCAGGTCGCTGCTGTTCCAGCGCTATTTCGGGATTAATTCGCTGTTCTGGATCTCTATTCTTTCTGTCATTTCATCTGAGAGCTCTAGCCGAGCAACCCGAGGTATAACCCCTGTCCTGCTCATTTTATTTTAGTCGATGATGAGAAATGGTCCCCGATTCCCTTTTGGGAATTCGATTTTAGCGACGTCGTATTTTTTCGGGACTTTCGGAAAGGTCCTGTGGATTATTTTGGATTCCCGAAATATTTCGGGAATTGATTTTTGGTATGTTTTAGCTTTCCGGATTTTTCCGATAGCGTTCTGTGATTTGTGGGATTGGAATCGGAGTTCCAAAATTATTTTGGGTCGTTCCGATTATTCTGTGGATTGGTTGTGGATTTTTATATATATAAATTCGGGTTTTTTCCTGGTTTGGGATTTGCAGGAAATTATCGGCGCTATTTACCAGTTTTTGGGTTGACCAAAAACAGAGGAGATGCTGCCGAATTTTTCCGTAAATCCTGGATTATTTTAAAAATGAATTTAAAATGAATTTCGGAATTTTATTTGGTATTTGGATTTGGGTGACGACCGTATCGATCAATGGACCCGGCTAAGTGCAAACGAAACCGGCCCCGCCCGGACGTTGAGGCATTAGCCAAGATGAGGATTGGACCATATCTGAGACTCTATTTTTACCTTTATTTTTACTATCAATTTCTGTTTAAATTTTATTTAATATTTCAGTTTAGGACTAACGACGGTTTTGTCTTATTTCAATTTATGTAAATAAATTGTAATGGGCATAAGCCCAACTGGCTGTGGTCTGTAACTGTGATGGATAGCTTAGATTTTTAGTTATTTCTGGTTTTGCGAGTTTTTCCTATTAAACGAATAAATTGAATAAAAATATTTTCGTATAAAATTAATTAAGATTTTCTCCCTTAAAATTGACAAGTTTATTATTAAATAAAAGTCACGCATTTCTCACTAAAATTAGCTTTATATTTATATTTATAAAAATACTAAGTTTTCATAAAATAATCTGGCATCTACGATGTTTTCCGAAATCAAAAGTTAAAACAATCTTTTTTTTCGTATTAAAACAACGCATTAATAATCGTGATTTCTGTGTTTGGTTAATTAAAGAACTAAAATTGGATTAGGACGCAAATAGAGATTTCAACTAGCGTAGCTAGGTTAGTAAACCTGATATCTGAGTCAATTTCTCGAATGTAGGAATTCGAGGACGACTCTAACTTCCCGTCTCGAAGTCTTCTACCTCTCCAGTCATTTCCCTTGAGGCAAGTATAGTTTATGTTAGTTACAGTTATTTATTTAATCGCTCTACTGCAAGTTTAAACCACGATGCAAACACGAAACTCTCTCTGAGAGTACTGTAACTACTAGGGACTGGGGGAATAGCGTAATGATTATGACCATACTGTAACAAAAACCCCTATCCTTACTGTAACAAACCTAAGCCGGTCATATTTCATTGCCTGTTCAAATCACACTGTTTTACTGTTGTAAACTGTTTCATATTCAAAACTGTTTAGAACTGCATGATTCTATTATTTAATTTAACTGTTAAATTAGCATGAATTGTACTTTGCTCCCTCCTGACTGGAGATATATTTTTAGGAGACATTGAGGATGTTGAGCTGTTAATCAGCAGCTACTACGATCCTGTGTTGTACCCAGTTGTGCTGCCAGAGTCCCCACAGGAGGACGATGGGACTGAGGCCGATGATCCGGCCAATAGATAGATTTTCTTTTCTGCATTGTTGTTTTATTTCAAATTCTGTTATTTCATTTCAGAACAATTTCCATTTGTATTTAAATTTCCAAGTTTAATAAAGTTTATTTCCGATGTTGAGTTGTGACAAATATAGTTGTGTTGTATGGTTACCTGCTACTGAACAGCTTACTGCCGCCGTCTCAACAACGGTGCAGGCTGGGCATGATCCGGTTCGACCCAATTATTTGGGATCGGATCGTGATATGTTTTCAGTGGTGGCCCATGCAGGTCCTTCGTACAACAACTTAGGAAAATATACCTAGAAACAATTAGAACACTAGAACATTGATTTGTCACGACATAGGACCGAATTATATAAATAAATATTTTTGTTTGATTATAGACTGGTAGGATACCTTGCTTATGTATGTACCCTAAACCTTCCAGATTATGGCCAAAGGATAGACTACCCGATCCGGCCCTGCTGACGATGAGGTATCATCAACCGATCACACCCCTTCTCAAGCACGCCGGGACCCGCCTCCCTTGCAGCTGACAGACCGTCCCCATGCTGCACCAGCTCCCCGGCCTGTTTACGCTTCCACAGCACAAACGGTGGAACCTGTGCAATCCCAGGCTGAGCCACAGACCCCTGTGGTAGTGGCCGCACCAGCTGTCCCCCAGTACCCGTGGATCCCACTGACCTAGTGGGAATGCTACGAGGAGTGATTGAAGCACAGAGAGCTCAAGCAGAAGCCCACAGAGAGCAGACTGCTGCCCAAGTTGAAGCCCATTGCGAGCAAACTGCGATTATGAGAGAAGGCATGGAGAATGCCCACAACGTGGCCATGGCTGCCCTCAAGAGAGGAAGAACCACATCATCAGAGCCACGACCTGCCAAGGTAAGCATGATTCAGGAGTTAAGTTATATTTCTTTAAGGCCATTCTTTTAATTTGAGGCGTATTATTGCATGAAGGTTGGAGATATAGAAAGCTTTAAGAAGCAAGACCCTCGACCTTTCAAAGGAACCGAGGGTATCATCTACGCCGATGAATGGCTAGACCATATGGAGCGTCTCTTGAGCGTCGCTCGACTCCCTAAGGACCTCAAGGCTGAAGCTGTAGGACTCCAACTACAGGATATGGCGAGCACCTGGTATCGGAATGAACCCCGACTCCAGGACAAGCAGCTCGATTGGGACACCTTCAAGAAGCTGTTCCGCAGGAAGTTCTTTTCGACATCAGAGATGCGGGAAATGAAGAGGCAATTCCAGAACTTGAAGCAGGGAAGCATGACGGTCAGCGAGTATGCGGCAGAGTTCGACCGACTAAGCCACTTTGCCCAGAACCTGGTAGCTGACCCCAAGGATCGTGCTGAACGATTCAGGTATGGCTTACGAGAAGAGATTCGCACCCCTGTGATCGCAGGTGGCGCTAAGACCTATGAGAGGATCCTGATCCGAGCTCAGGACGTAGCTTCTCGATCCAAGAGGAAGTATCCTGGAACTAGCAACTTCCAGGGTAGTCAGAAGAGGCCCAACAACAACAACAACAACAGGCCCTCGCACCACCAGCCGCATCATCATCCAGCGAGAACCAATGACAGAGCACACCAGAAGCAGATCCCTGTCTGCGACTATTGCAAGAGGCCAGGGCATCAGTCGAACATCTGCAGGAAGAGGCTAGGACACTGCCTAGTCTGTGGGTCTGCCACCCGCCAAGTGAAGGACTGTCCCATGTCAGCCCACCGGCCCGGGACCAACCAGCAAAGAGCTCTCCTACCTACTCAACAACAACAGTTTAGACAGCACCAGCAGAAGACTGGGCGAGCTTTTGCCCTAGCAGTGGATGAGCAGGAGCCAGAGCAGAAACCCACCGCAGATGTCATCACATGTTCCATTTATGTGTTTTCACATCCTGCTCTAGCATTCTTTGATTCGGGTGCATTACATAGTTTTATATCAACAAAGTTTATATCTGCACACCACATATATTCGGGACTTAGCAAGGTGATTAGTAGAGTTATGACCGGTGGTGGACCTATACCCATCACTAAGGCTTGTAATTGTCCCATAACCATCTCTGGCCATCAGTTCTCAACACCTTTACTAGTGATGCCCCTGTCCAACTATGATGTAGTCCTAGGGATGGACTGGTTAAGTGAACAGCATGCGCTGATAGATTGTCACCGAGGATGTGTAATCTTCAGCCCACCAGGAGAACCGGAGTTTGAAATCTCTCGGGCTCCGGAAGATATGAAGAGTATCACCTACTCCTCAATCATCGAAGAACCCGGGCCTCCTCACCCTATCATTGCAAAATTTATGGATGTCTTTCCAGATAGTCTTCCAGGATTGCCGCCAGATCGAGATGTGGAATTCAACATCGATCTAGTACCCAGCTCTTCCTCTATTTCTCGGGGATGCTACAGAGTCAACCCCAAGGAGGCCAAGGAGATGAAGGATCAGATCGACGAGCTGAAGTCGCAAGGATTTATCAGAGACGGGGCTTCATCCTGAGGAGCACCAGTTTTGTTTGTGCCCAAGAAGGATGGAACTGTGCGGATGTGCATTGACTACCGGGCGCTGAACAACATCACCATCAAGAACAAGTACCCCCTGCCCCGGATCGACGACCTGTTTGATCAACTGAGTGGAGCCAAGGTATTTTCAAAGATAGATCTCAGATCAGGCTACCATCAAATCAAGGTCAGGAAGGAGGATATTCCCAAGACGGCGTTCAACACCAAGTATGGACAATTTGAATTCCTGGTCATGCCGTTTGGATTGATAAATGCTCCTGCGGTATTCATGAACCTCATGAACAAGGTTTTCCATGAATATCTGGATCAGTTTGTCGTTGTCTTCATCGATGACATACTGATCTACTCGAAGACAGAGGAAGAGCATGAAGAGCACTTGAGAAAAGTGCTGAGTACATTGAGGAAGGAGAAGCTCTATGGTAAGCTATCTAAATGTGAATTCTTTTTAGACAAAGTGGAATTTTTGGGCCATGTTGTCACAGAAAAAAGAATTTCGGTGGATCCAAAGAAGATAGCTGCTATTGAGAAGTGGACTGCACCAAGCTCGGTTGCAGAGATCAGGAGCTTTTTGGGACTAGCTGGCTACTACCGGAAGTTCGTGAAGGATTTCTCCAAGATTGCGGAGCCAATGACGAAGCTTACCAGAAAGAACGAGGAGTTCATATGGTCTGAAGCGTGCCAGTCAGCTTTTGAGGAACTGAATAAGAGGCTTACAACTGCGTCGATACTTGCGCTACCCGCAGGTACCGGCGGTTTCTCAATCTATAGTGATGCTTCCGAAAAAGGACTAGATTGCGTTCTTCAACAACACGAGAAAGTAATTGCCTATGCACCTAGACAATTACGGACTCATGAGAAGAACTACCCCACACATGATTTGGAGCTTGCAGCGGTGATATTTGCTTTGAAGCTATGGAAGCACTACCTGTATAGAGAGAGAGTGGAAATATTTACGGACCACAAAAGTCTGAAATATGTTTTCACTCAGAAGGAGCTGAACATGAGGCAAAGACGATAGCTGGAGCTGATGAAGGATTTTGATATCAACCTGCAGTATCATCCGGGTAAGGCTAATGTTGTTGCAGATGCACTTAGTCGATACCCAATGGCGATGTTCTTGACTAAGGAGCGCCATTTGCTGGAGGACATGGAGAAGCTTGGATTGGAAATTGTACTGTCCGAGGAGAAGATGAAGAAACTTGGAAGAGAAGCCATCGTACCAGGAGAGGAATCATCATTGATGCAGTTGTACGTGCGTTCGAGTCTTATGGACAGGATCAAGGAGACACAATTCCAAGACGAGACGCTTTGCAAACTCAAAGACCAAGTGCTAGCAGGAACACTTGAAGGATTCTCAATCGCCATCGACAGAGCATTGAAGAATGGTACGAGGCTTTGTGTACCAACTGGCGAACTGAGAAACGTGCTGATGCAAGAAGCGCACCAGTCGCAGTATTCCATACACCCTGGAGCCAACAAAATGTACCGGGATATGCGGACTATAGTATGGTGGTACGGAATGAAGAAGGACGTATCCAGGTATGTGGCTAGATGTTTAATTTGTCAGTAAGTTAAAGCTAGCAGGCAGAGACCAGCAGGATTATTGCAGCCGCTGGACATTCCGGAGTAGAATGGGAGCACATAACGATAGATTTTGTATCGGGACTGCCTCGATCCCAAGGAGGGAAGGATGCCATTTGGGTTATTGTGGACCGACTGACGAAGTCAGCTCACTTTATCCCCTTCAAGGTTGGTTTATCCACCGAGAAGTTGGCAGCACTGTACATGCGGCACATCTACCGGATTCATGGAGTTCCGGTAAGTATCGTATCTGACAGAGATACTAGATTTATATCTTACTTTTGGAAGAGTTTGTATAACAGCTTGGGAACCCAACTGAAGTTCAGCACCGCCTACCACCCTCAAACTGACGGACAATCGGAGAGAACAATCTAGACGCTAGAAGATATGCTGAGATCCTGCGTCCTGGAATTTGGAGGGTCTTGGGAAAACCATTTGCACTTGGTAGAGTTCTCTTACAACAACAGCTACCAAGCTAGCATCGGGATGACACCATTCGAGGCACGTTATGGACGTCGTTGCCGCACTCCACTTGCCTGGGACGACGTCGGAGAACGAGTGTTGCTTGGACCTGAGATGGTGACCGAAGCAGCAGAGAAGGTGAGAATGATCAGAGACAAGCTCAGGATAGCCCAAGACAAACAGAAGCATTGGGCCGATTGCAGCAGACGGCCTTTGGAGTTTGAGGAAGGCGACAGTGTGTTTGTGAAGATCTCGCCTACCAAAGGAACAATCCGTTTCGGCAGAGCAGGAAAGTTGAGCCCCAGGTACATTGGTCCATTTGAAGTACTTAGCAGGATTGGAGAAGTGGCATATCGGATAGCTTTACCCCCAAGTCTCGAAGGCGTCCACAACGTCTTCCACGTCTCGCAGCTGAGACGCTACATCCTGGACCCGAGCCATATCTTGGACCATTCAGAGCTGGAGATTGGACCCAGCCTCACAGTGCCAGAGAAGCCAGTGGCGATATTGGACCGAGGCGAGAAGAGGACCAGGAACACCGTGACGCCAATAGTCAGAGTAATGTGGTGACACAACTCACCAGACGAGTCGACTTGGGAGCGAGAAGACCAGATGCGGGAGCAGTACCCGTACCTGTTTGAGACTTGAGGTAATCCCTAACCTTGCTTTTAATTTCGAGGACGAAATTTTCTAAGGAGGGAAGATTGTGAAACCCACATTTTGTGATTAATTAATATTAATGTTTTTGTATTAATTATTAGTATCTCTAATATCATCATTATTATTATTATTATTATTATTATTATTATTATATTTTTTTGAGTGTAAAAGATTTCAAAAATTATATAACATGGATTTTGAATTCAGACCCAGACCCGAGTCCGAACCCAGACCCAGGCCTGAGCCAAACCCAATCCCATTTTCTTTCTTTCCTAAAAAAATATGATGGTTATGTTTTTTTAAAAATATATATATATATATGGGAGCTGGTCCCGAAGGACCAGCATACTCATGCATGACCCACTCTTCCTTTCCCCTATTCTTTCTTCCTACACTTTCTCATCACCACACAATTCTTTCCCCACAACCCCTTTATTACTCACCACCTTCCCATCTCTTCACGATCTCACAGAAGCATAACACTCTCTCCCTCTCTCTTTTTCCTCAACAGAACCTCTCCATCACAATTCTTTCCCAAACCCCCCTTCTCCTCACCATCACCCACAATCGCTCCCCCGAGCTTCTCCCGACCCTTTCCTCGGCCCCGTTCCCCCGCGAGCGCGCCTCGCCGGCTGCCTCCGACCGACGCCCGACCGCGCCAGCCCCGTCGAGCTCTTCTCGGCCGACCGCCAGAGCCCCGCACCCCCTTCGCGACCCCGCCGGCCTCCTCCAGGCCAACGCCGTGCTCCGACGACCCCCTGTCGGCCGCGCCCGCGCCCGTCCAGCAGCGCGCCACCATTGGCGAGCTCCCCCTGTGGCCGCTGCCTCTCTGGCCGAGCACCCCGTGCCCTTCGTCGTACGTCTCCCCGTGCGACTTCCCCTGGCCAGCGCCCCCTCTGGCCGAGCCCCTTTCTCCAGTGCTCCGGCCGCCCCTATCGGCTTCCTCGCTGACCTAGGTGCGTCCCCTAGCCCGCGCACTCTCCGATCTGCTGATTTTTAGCAACGACGCTGCCGGTCGCTGCTGTTCCAGCGCTGTTTCGGGATTAATTCGCTGTTCTGGATCTCTATTCTTTCTGTAATTTCATCTTAGAGCTCTAGCCGAGCAACCCGAGGTATAACCCCTGTCCCGCTCATTTTATTTTAGTCGATGATGAGAAATGGTCCCCGATTCCCTTTTGGGAATTCGGTTTTAGCGACGTCGTATTTTTTCGGGACTTTCGAAAAGGTCCTGTAGATTATTTTGGATTCCCAGAATATTTCGGGAATTGATTTTTGGTATGTTTTAGCTTTCCGGATTTTTCCGGTAGCGTTCTGTGATTTGTGGGATTGGAATCGGACTTCCGAAATTATTTCGGGTCGTTCCGATTATTCTGTGGATTGGTTGTGGATTTTTATATATATAAATTCGGGTTTTTCCCTGGTTTGGGATTTGCAGGAAATTATCGGCGCTATTTTCCAGTTTTTGGGTTGACCAAAAATAGAGGAGATACTGCCGAATTTTTCCGTAAATCCTGGATTATTTTAAAAATAAATTTAAAATGAATTTCGGAATTTTATTTGGTATTTGGATTTGGGTGACGACCGTATCGGTCAATGGACCCGGCTAAGTGCAAACAAAATTGGCCCCGTCCGGACGTTGAGGCATTAGCCAAGATGAGGATTGGACCATATCTGAGACTCTATTTTTACCTTTATTTTTACTATTAATTTCTGTTTAAATTTTATTTAATATTTCAGTTTAGGACTAATGGCGGTTTTGTCTTTTTTCAATTTATGTAAATAAATTGTAATAGGCATAGGCCCAGCTGGCTGTGGTCTGTAACTGTGATGGATAACTTAGATTTTTAGTTATTTCTGGTTTTGCGAGTTTTTCCTATTAAACGAATAAATTGAATAAAAATATTTTCGTATAGAATTAATTAAGATTTTCTCACTTAAAATTGACAAGTTTATTATTAAATAAAAGTCACGCATTTCTCACTAAAATTAGCTTTATATTTATATTTATAAAAATACCAAGTTTTCATAAAAATAATCTGGCATCTACGATGTTTTCCGAAATCAAAAGTTAAAACAATCTTTTTTCCTCGTATTAGAACAACGCACTAATAATCGTGATTTCTGTGTTTGGTTAATTAAAGAACTAAAATTGGATTAGGACGCAAATAGAGATTTCAACTAGCGTAGCTAGGTTGGTAAACCTGATATCTGAGTCAATTTCTCGAATGTAGGAATTCGAGGACGACTCTAACTTCCCGTCTCGAAGTCTTCTACCTCTCCAGTCATTTCTCTTGAGGCAAGTATAGTTTATGTTAGTTACAGTTATTTATTTAATCGCTTTACTGCAAGTTTAAACTACGATGCAAACACGAAACTCTCTCTGAGAGTACTGTAACTACTGAGGACTGGGGGAATAGCGTAATGATTATGACCATACTGTAACAAAAATCCATATCCTTACTGTAACAAACCTAAGCCGGTCATATTTCATTGCCTGTTCAAATCACACTGTTTTACTGTTGCAAACTGTTTCATATTCAAAACTGTTTAGAACTGCATGATTCTATTATTTAATTTAACTGTTAAATTAGCATGAATTGTACTTTGCTCCCTCCTGACTGGAGATACATTTTTAGGAGACATTGAGGATGCTGAGCTGTTAATCAGCAGCTACTACGACCCTGTGTTGTACCCAGTTGTGCTGCCAGAGTCCCCACAGGAGGACGATGGGACTGAGGCCGATGATCTGGCCAATAGATAGATTTTCTTTTCTGCATTGTTGTTTTATTTCAAATTCTGTTATTTTATTTCAGAACAATTTCCATTTGTATTTAAATTTTCAAGTTTAATAAAGTTTACTTCCGATGTTGAGTTGTGACAAATATAGTTGTGTTGTATGGTTACCTGCTATTGAATAGCTTACTGCTGCCGTCTCAACAGCGGTACAGGCTGGACATGATCCGGTTCGACCCAATTATTTGGAATCGGGTCGTGACAGACAATATCACAATACTTAGCATGAATTATCATTTGCACAATATAAAAGATGAAGTTAAACTCATAACTGCAAGAACTGAATGAGAAAATAAGTTAAGGAGAAAATAAACTTGGTGATGTATCTGCCAAACAGAACAAGCAATAAAAAAATATAAGAAGAAATTTTGACTTAGCCCCTACTTTATTTACCATATTTAAGGGTGCACCCCACAGTGTTTCCATAATGTACGAGACCTCTAACTTTTGACAATCCATCTTGAATTGACGGTCAACTGCTTTGACCAATATTTTTTGACCAAAATATTCATGTCCCTCTCACCCCCCTCTTCCCCCTCCCCTGCGGACAGGCTGCCACCGCCGTTGCTCTCCCTCCCCGCCATCGCCCTCCTTCCCGCCACCGTCCCACTCCCCCTCCAAGTCGACCCACCGGCGTAGACTGACCCCGAGGGGAGGGCGTGGACGTTCGCATCGTCGAGGACGAGGTGTTGACCAAGCTCACCCAGCACAAGAGACTCAACTGCCTGCTCGTCGTCTTGAGGGTGCTCGATGAGCTGTCGCTTGACCTCCTGCACCTGTCGGGCGGCAACATGGGGACTCCCACATCTTCATGATCAATGCTGAGGTATTGGTGCATGTGATCACCAATGTGACTCCTTTGGAAGTTTTGGACTTATTTTTTTTCCTTTTATTTTCTTACTTATGTTCTTCGGCCATTGAGATTAATGAGGGTTTTTTTGATGTATGCATGTGCAGTTGCAAAGAAGATGATTGAATCCATGGGGGCTTGGAGGGTGGCGGTGGCGATAGCGGGGAGGGGGAAGTGGGGGTGAGCAACGATGGCGGTGGCGGTGACGGGAAGCGGGGAGCGGGGAAAGCGGCGGCGGGCTAACCCCAAGGGGAGGAGGAGGGAGGTGAAAGGGAAGATGAAGAAGAAAATAGGAGAGAGGCACTTTTATCAGAAATTTTGGGTCAAATGGGTTGACCGTCTTGACTGGACGTATTCCGTCAAAAGTTGGGAGTCATGTACATTAATTTCTCAAATATGAGTTAAGAGAGTTTTCTAATAATAGTTCCCATAGAGTCTTATTTTTGCGAATATCACAACTTATATTTTATCAATAATGTATATTTGTTACTTGCCAGTTCATTTTAACAGGTCATACCATTAACATGGCTTGACATTATTTGTAATGATATGTAGTTCATGGCTAGAAGCATATAAAAAAATAGAGGATTTGTTTCTGCAGAAGTATTTTTCATCAACAAGTAATGAAGTGGTTCTAATATTAATATTATGAGTTTCTCTCAGAGCTATAAGGATCATTACAATTTCTAAATTTTAGATTTAGAATGTAGAAGCTGTTATATTTCTTGTAAAAAATCCAAATTCCTAACTCTTTAATTTTGACAGTTTCAATATTTATTTTTCTATTTATTAGAATTTTATTGACTGGTGTTTAGTGATAACTAAATAACTAGCCATTAAATCTATTAGAATCATGGTCGGCCCTGGGCCCACGAACCAGGAGAGCCTCAAAAACTTTTTTTTTCATATATATATAACCATTGTAATATGCTAAATATTAGCGTCATACAAAACAACATAGTAACTTACTTAGGCCTCGTTTGGTTCGAGGAATCTCCCGGTTGGGAAAGAAAAGTGATTACTTTCCTATGTTTGGGTGCCCAATGAATTGAGGAGGAAAGGAAAGTGATTTCCAATGTAAGAAAAATTAGGGGGGAAAGTGATTCCATCCATCCAAGGAAGGAATCACTTTCCCACATAGAAGTATTGACTTTCCTTTCCAAATTCCTTGGCATTGCCAAACATCGGAAAGGAAAATCAATAGGAATTAAAGTTTCCCAAAGGAAAGGAAATGACAAGGAATTGATTTCCTTTCCCTTCCATTCCGCGAACCAAACGAGGCATTAGTGTAATTGGTTTTCACCTATACCGCTTATGTAAGATGTTAAGGGTTTTAGACCTAGTGGAAGCCATTTGTTTTTCAAATGGTTTCAGTTTCTTTTTTTTAAAGAAAAGGGTACCATTTTAAATTTTGCCCTGGGCCCGAAAACAACTTGCCCGGCCCTGATTAAATTCTAATGAATATGAAGGAAAATGGGCTGGCTATATATGTATTCATACTTTTAATGTTGTGGGAGACACTTGGAAAAACCCATCTCTTTCCCCTCTTTGTTCATTCTTCATATTTTCTTATAAACCCGGAACAAACTTCCTCTCTTTCTTCCTCCTCAAATCAAAATCTAAGTTTTCATCCTAGTTTCTTGATAAAGCTAAGTTTGGGTCGTTTCTCTCGAAACTGTGTGCAGCAATAGGAAACCGGTAGCAAGGGATTTTACCTCTAGGAGAATTCGAAAAAAAGTCTGCACAGAAACCTCGAATCTCTTAGGGCAATACTTAGTACATGACTTCCCCATAGACTGGTAACACTAACTTTATTATTCGTTTTGTAGGAAAACAATATTTATCTAACAATTTAAGAGATTATTCTACATGTCTTGATTAACATTTGAAAAACTTTACATATGCGGTGTTAGATACTGTTATAACCAGGAAAAAAATGAGATATGTTGTCATTAATATTGTGGACGTTATTTTCATTGTCCATATATTTTTTTCTCATGACGATTCACATGATGTTGTACATGCCAATTTATATGTTGTCATTTTTGTAGATGCTCTCATGCTATTACATGTCATTTTGTATTTAACAATTCACATGCAGTATATGATAGCTAGATCCCCTCAAATTAAGATAAATTGATCACAAGTTAATCTTTGAATGTCTTTGCAATTAGGATAGGCATATAGCAATATTGTTAGACTTTGTCTGCCTTGTATTTAATGCTCATTTTTCAAGTTTAAGCTTGTGCTCCGCTCATTTTTGCATCAATCAGCCTATTAAGAAAGTTCATTATGTAACTGTTACAAGTCGACATTGTACAAGTTTTGTTGAACTTGATGTGGAGCCATGCAAAGTTCAAGCTGTCTATCGAATTTCAGGATGAGCACAAATATGTAGGCATCCAATTTTGTTCTTTATAATATTCCTACATAAAATGAGACTACATTGTGCATATTGTTGGATCCACTTGGCTGCAGTATGTTCCACAATTTCATTGAGGGCACTTCTAGAGTCTGCATCCATTTGACTGCAGTATATATTGTGAGATTGAGGTTGGGTGAAATGCTAACATAGTTAAACTCACATTTTCACAGAATATCTTAACTCTAGAAATTATTTATTAGTGTTGAGAATCAATAAGGGAGTTTTAGTCCCACATCGGAATATGTAGTATATAGAGGAGCTAGACTCCCTATAAGTAGTGAAGTAGTCCATCAATAAAATCATCCAACCATTATTTTCTACATGGTATGAGAGCCATAACTCTCTCTCTCTCTCTCTCTCTCTCCACAAAACAAAAAACAAAAAAAATTTTAACCCCCCCGACCCCCCCCCTACCGACCTCCACCACCCTAGCCGACCCCCGCCCCCTCCCCCCGACCCCCGACCCCCCCGAAGCAGCAGCCCCCCCACCCCCTCGACCCCCCCTACCGACCTCCACCACCCTAGCCGACACACCCCCCCCGACCCCCCCCCCCCCCCCGACCCCCTCCCCCGACCACCAGCAGCCCCCCCGACCACCAGCGCCCCCCCCCTTCCTGACCTCCAGCGGCACCCCCCCATCCCAAATCCTAACCCTAGCCACCACCATGTCTAACCCTAGCCTTTCTATCTACTACAAACCCTAGCCGTCAATTAAAAAAACAAAAAAAATAGCGTATTTCGAAGACAAACGGCTGCCAAATGCTTTATTTGCACCAACTCTGATCCTCGCTTACGCCGTTTGGAACTAACAAATGCTTTATTTGTTATTCCTTCTTCACATCGGGATCTCTACAGAGACTGATCATGTCTTCTCTGGTGACCTGACGTGTTCACTTTATATGCGCGCGCCGGTGCTGGCCAAGTTAGTAGCGCATTCATAAAGTCTGTGACGTCGAAGAAAACGACGAAGACGACGAAGACGGAGAAGACGACGTTGTTGGGGAAGTTGCCGCCTCCGACGTCGAAGAAGCCGAAGAAGACGACGAATAGGGTTCACAGTTGAAGAAGCCATGGATTCGATCAATGGCAAACTGACGGTCGAAGAGATGAAGGCTTGGTTGATGATATCTTATCAAAGAGATTAACCGAGGCAGCCCCACGTGTCATCCATACTGATGTGGATCCGTCATCTTACAAAATAGGGAAATTGGAGAAGCTGGAGACGAAGTTGGAAGGAACGTCCAACTACTTGAAGTGGTCGCGGCAGGCGATGCGGACGCTGAAGGGACGTGGCTTGGTTGGCTATGTCACTGGCCAAGCCAAGGCGCCAGCCGATCACTCCGCAAAGGAATTTATTGTTTGGGAGATTGTCAACAATGTAGTGGCTGGGTGGTTGACTGCCTCATTAACCGACCAGGTGTCGGGCAATGTCGAGACAATGGAGGCTGCTGCTGATATATGGCGAACTCTAAAAGATATGTACTCCGGCTCTGGCAATCCTATGCGAGTCTTTCAACTGCAAGATGAACTCGATAGGGTGGCCCAAGACGAACGTACCATCTCTGAGTACGCAGCCCTGTTGAAGATGTACTGGTCTGATCTAGATCATTATGATCCTCTTAGGATGAAAGATGCACAAGTCGAACCGGCATTCACGAAGTACTTTCAGACGTTCCTGGCTTATATTTCGCGGCAGCGTATGATGAAATTCCTGAAGGGACTACACCCTTTATTTGAGCAGAGACGGAATATCCTCCTATCCCAACCCACGCTTTCGACCTTGGAAGAAGCTATAGCCGTCATGACACAGGAAGAAGCTCGACTGAAGTTGATGTCCAACAAGGGCTCCTACCAGGGGGAGCAAGCCGCAGTTGACAAGTCTGCCCTTGCTGCCTTCAATCAACCTCCATCTGTGGGTGGTGTTTGCCACAATTGTGGTGACTCCGGACATTACATCCGATTTTGTCCAAAATCCTTACGCAATCAGTCTAATGATCGAGGACGGGGTCGTGGAGGCCGACGTGGTAGTAGAGGAGGATATGCTGGTAGAAGGGGCGGACACAAAGCAAATCTGACGGAGGAAGGGGGAGAGAATCAACTGGCTGAAATAATCCCGCTTGAGCGAGAGTTCCTTAAGAAGTTGTGAGGCACAAAGCTGGGTTCGGCCGACAGTCCTGGGGCGTCTTCTACCTCGGGAGATCACATCACTTGCTTTGCCCAAACCAGCACCGGTAATTCTGCGCGTGCTCTTGCATCTGTCCATCAGCCAGGATGGATTATGGACTCTGGGGCATCTCGCCATGTCACGGGATCCCGTGGTGCGTTTCAGGACTATACTCACCTACCATTGCCAGAGAGTATTCAGACCGCTGATGGTACATCCAGCCCTGTAATGGGTAAAGGCACTGTCGCATGCACCCCTTCCATCACTCTAACCAATGTCTTACATGCTCCGTCTTTTTCTGTCAATCTTCTATCAATTAGTGCCATTATACTTGATCTTAACTGTACTGTTTCCTTTGACATTCCTACGGTGACTTTTCAGGAGAAAGGGACAGGACAACGACTTGGGACTGGCACATGGCATAAGGGGCTGTGGTATTTAGACAGGACTGGACTGGACAACGTGTAAAACGCCTAAATTTCTACTATATTTTTTATATTAAAATTGGTACTGATTTAAATTTTTGTATTGTACGCCGCGTAGTCGTATTATACGTCGCGCACGAAATTTTATTTTCGAAATTGCTCGATGAGTGCGATTATGTGCGAGCGTACATATTTTTGAAAATATTATTTTTCTATTTTAAAAGTTTCAAAATAATATACATAATAATTATTTTGTTATCGTTCCAAAATTTTTCAAGTTTGTTATTTTATTTATAAAGTCTTTCATTTCTCACAATTATTAATAAGAAATAATATTTTTATTGTATGCTAGAAAAGCATAATTATGAGAACATTACTTTGTACCTACATACATATTTAGTAATTATTTATTAGTTTATTTTAAATAATAATCTAATTTTTGAAATTAATATTATTAGTATTTTTTGAAAACATATTTTGAATTTATTGTGGCAATTTAAATCTTGCTTTGAATTTATGGATTTATTTAAATGGTTAAATATTTGAAATTGATTTATCCCATTGACTTTAAACCAAGATTTAATTAGATTTAAATGTGATTTGTATTTGGAATTGGATTTTGATTTGAATTTGGATTTGATTATGGATTTAAATTAAATAGATTGGATTATCTACTTTGGGTTTTAAATAAATCCTAATCCTATCTTAATGGGAATTCCCACATCCTATAAATAGGCAGGTACTCCTCCATTTTTCTCCACAAGCCATAATTGCTCCACAAATATTTCAACCACCCATGTGAGTGCATCGTGTCCATGTTCCCCCTCCCCGTCCAAATTCTTATTCCAATTTTTTTTATATTTACATTTTCTCTCGTGTCGGACAACCCCGACATAGCCATACAATCCAAATCCTAACCGCTACCCCGACCCGTCGGCCCCGTCACCCCGACCTCGTCCAAACCCAATCACGACCACCACCAACAGACCCTTCCCTTCTGCCCACAACCACCCCGTCACCACCACTTCGCCGTGGCCAACTCGACAGACCCGACCACCCACGACACCACCACCATCGCCCACAACATCATCGTCACCCTCCCGACCACCTGACCACACCCGACTCCTCCGGCCAAACCCATCCCCCTCGTCCCGCCTCCTACGACCATCACCAAAAACCACCAGCAACTACCGGCCAAATCCTCCAACAGCCATTAGCACCACCACCATCCCGCCGTCGTCAACATCCGACCACCCCGTCGCACCTCGTCCACCAACAACCGAAGCCCAAGAAAATCCCAAAATTTAGTAAAACCCAAATCGAACTCACCTGGCCTCCGGCTTCCTCCGCCTCGTCTCTTCGCGAGCAGCGCGTTGTCCGGACTTCTCTGACGTGCCACCACGAGCAGCCAGATCCGGCTCACCGCTCGTCGCCCGATGCCCATCTCCTCCGTCCACGTCTCCCAGCCGAGACCAGTGCGCCGTCGGTAGATCAGCCGCCCGAACCCTTTCCTCAGCCCTCCGTCGTCGCCGTATGATGGCGAGCCACCGTACCGGCGAACCACCTCTGCGTGCGCCCCTTCTTCTTCAGCGCCAACACCGACCATGGCCGCCCTCTCCGTCTTCCTCCCCCATCGTCCTTTTTTCGTACCCTCCACAGCCGGAGGCTACGCCCTAGCCAACATCACCAGCGCCGCCGCGAGGCTAGCACCCAGTTCGCAACCTTGACCGACCCCTTTCCGCTCCCTCGGCCGTACGAAAACCCCTCCGTTCACGAAGCCTCCGCGCCCTCACTTCCCTGCTCCCGCCGCCGGATCTCCCACCCCCTCGGCGGTGGCGAACCACGCCGGAAGCCCCCCTCTCGACTTCTCCGTCCGCTCACTCTCTCTCTCCCTTGCTCTTCTCTCTCCTCTTTCTAAACGAATGAGAACAGCTGGCCTATTGCTTTTGATTTTTTTTGGTTTATTTTTTTTGTTGTATTATTTGTTTCTTTTTTTTTTCTTTTTTTGTTTTGTAGTAACTGTTACTATTATCATTATTATTATTATTATTATTATTATTATTATTATTATTATTATTATTCTCATTATTATTATTATTTATCACCATTATTATTATTATATTATTATTATTAGTGTTTTATTAATAAACACCTGTAATTTAAACATATTTTATTGAGGTATATTTTTTTGGAGAACTATCTATATGTATGCATGGGTTCTTTACGGCAACTGTATATTAGTTATTATACATTATTAATATTTGTATTATTGTCAATATTTTAGTGGTTATTTTATTCTAAGTATTTTTGTTATTTGCAAATAAATATATGAGTATTTTCATAGTATGTTAAATATATATATGGTACTAGGCTTGTCCTATATTATTTTCAAAATTTGATTTCGAAGACTAAATATACAATATTAATACTTATTTTGTATACTAAAAAGTATTTTGATAAAAGTAGGTTACTCTAAAAATATGATTTTCTAAGAATGTCTAAGGTAATTTTATTTTCGTTTCTGTCAAAAAAAATCAAATTTTACTAATTTACTGTTTTTAGGCAAAAAATAATTTTGTTGACTCTTAAGTATTTTCACATGCTTATCTCGACTTATAAAAGAAAACCATTTTTGTATTATAATTAGTTTTCTAAAATCATAAAATTATTATTAGTGAAAATTTCTTTATTCTTCCATCCGTGACTCAACGCCCTCTTCCTTATTCCGTCGCCAAATTCTGTGCATCCTCCCATCGACCCTAGCTAACTTGACCGTTCTGGACCCAATGGAACCGTCTGTGCCACCATCCGAGGTCACCATGTACAGTTGTTGCACCGAAGTTGCAGTTCATGCCCTTGATCATTGCAGTACACCAGGTGCCCTACCAGGCAAGACACCTTGCCTTTACTGTTTAATTCCTTGCTCAATATCATGCATGTTTTTACTTATTCTAGAAAATATAAATTGTACTTGCAAATTATTATATTTTACTTGCATATGGCTTAGAGTTAAGGGACCACCTTTGTTTGTGTCGCATTCATTGGCCCGACACTTGTGTATCACGAGTCACGAGTCTCATATAGATCTCGGACGTACGTATCGACTGGCCATCGGTGCGCACATGCCGTGCGATAGGCAATAACTGCTAAATAGTTATGGTTGTCTAGAAGACTTAGCGACTTAGCAGTTATTAGGAATGTCGTGATGTGGATTCAGCACGAGTAGTACATGGGGAGGGTAAAGACAGTTATTAGGCGCAGGGGCTTTCACACCTTTACTTTTCTCTAGATGCCATTTGTGACTCAATTGAGAGCTAGTGGCTGTGCATTTATTTACTTTTCTCTAGATGCCACTAGTGCCTCGGTTGAAACACAAATGTGCCATGCATTTACTTTCCTCTAGTTGCCGTTAGTGACTCACCCAAGAGCTAGTGGCCGTGCATTTATTTTTCTCTAGATGCCCCTTAGCTTTCACTCGAGTGCTAATGGGCCGTGCATTTACTTTTCTCTAGACGCCACTAGATGCCTTGGTTGAAACGCTAACGTGCCGTGTTTCTAGCTTCGAGACCCCTTGTGTGGAACGTTGTCTTCAAATTGCATTTTCACATAGAACGGTTAAGGACCTTTATCTGTTTAGACATATACTTTGCTGTTGAGCTTTATTTATTCAGTTATTGGCATGATATTATGTGTCTTGTTACGTCCCTCTGAGGACCTGGTTATCTCGCCAGGTGTGTGCTCTTGTCTTTCGCAGGTGCTCTAGCTCTAGCCGTGATCTACTCTATTTCTTCGAGGATGATTGCACATTGGTCGTCTTCGATTCACTCGCCAAAATCTTTCTTTTGTTATGTATTTCTTTTCATCGTTGGTAGTGGATTTGTCTCCGCCCAACTATATTTTTGTGTGGATGTTATTAGTATGGTTCTACTGCATTTTACAGCTTATGTATCCATACGAGGCCTATGTACTTCGTATGAATACAGCTGGCATGTCTACATTTCTAGTCCTATATATTTTGGGACTGGGGCGTTACACAACGCATTGGCATCCTTGGTAGCAGACGCACCACCAGAAGCTTCCTGTCGCAGTATTGAAGCCGACTTGCTACTCTACCACCAGCGTGTCGGTCATTCATCTTTTAAAGTTATTAGTCGAATGTATCCGTCCTTATATCAAAGGGCTAATAAAGAGAAGTTATTTTGTAATGCTTGTGAGTTGGGAAAACATACCAGAAGCTCGTATGTGAGCTCGAGGAATAGGAGTTCCGCTGCTTTTGACATGATACATTCGGACGTATGGGGCCCTTGTCCTACAACCGGAATTAACGGCTTTCGATGGTTCGTCACCTTTATTGACTGTTATACCCGCGTGACATGGGTCTACCTTATGAAGAATAAAAGTGACGTCCTTGAGGCCTTTCGGGACTTTCATCGACGGGTGGAAACACAATATGGTGCTAAAATTAAGTGTTTTCGGTCTGACAATGGGACGGAGTATACTAATAAGCGGGTTGCTGAGTATTTTTCCACTCATGGAATACTACATCAAACTTCATGTACTTATACTCCGGCACAAAATGGTATGGCTGAACGAAAGAACCGACACCTGCTGAAGTCGCACGGACGATGATGCTGGCTATGAATGTCCCGAAACACTTATGGGGGCAGGTTATATTGACGGCCTCTTATCTCATCAACAGAATGCCATCTCAAGTATTGGACTGGAAGACACCGTTGGAGATGCTTACTGGGGCAACTACATACACTGTTCCACCGAAAGTTTTTGGATGTGTGTGTGTGTTTTGTCCAAGATAATAGGCCAGGCGTTGGCAAACTGGATCCTAGGGCAGTTAAATGTGTCTTTGTCGGTTACACGGCGACTCAGAAGGGATATGCCTGTTGGAGTCCAGTCGAGCGGAAGATGCTTGTCAGCATGGACGTTACATTCAGAGAACTCGAACAATACTATAGTTCGGATGAAGGTTCAGCATTTGGTGACACACCTAACACAGATGGTGTTAGATGTGAGGGGGAGATAATAAGCCCAAATGTGGTCGTCGAATCGGTTCCGTGTCCGGTTGTAGAAAACTGGACGAAAGGGGGAGAGCACAGTGAAAGAGACGCCAGAAGGAAAAGTAGAGCGGTACAAGGCGAGGTTGGTTGCAAAAGGATTCACACAGTCATATGGCATAGACTATGATGAGACGTTTGCCCCATTAGCAAAAATGAGCACCGTGAGAACTTTGGTCTCTATTGCAGCGAACTATGGGTGGAAGCTGTACCAGCTGGATGTGAAGAATGCCTTTCTTCATGGGGACCTACAAGAAGAAGTATACATGGAGCTCCCGCCAGGGTGCTACGCGACAGAATCAGACGGAGGGACGTCGCAAGGAAAGGTGTGTAAACTGAAGAAGTCGCTATACGGGCTCAAGCAATCTCCTCGAGCCTGGTTTGACAGATTCAGAAAGGCTGTTACAGGCATAGGATACCGTCAAACAAATACAGATCATACGGTCTTCCTCCAGCATGCAAGAGGCCACATCACTATACTTGTTGTATATGTAGATGATATAGTGATCACAGGTGATGATGAAGTCGAGATCACTAAGCTGAAGTCAAAACTCACGAAGGAGTTTGAGGTGAAGGATTTAGGAGCGATAAGGTACTTTCTAGGTATCGAAGTGTGTGAAGGTGAATAGGGAATTGTTCTATCACAAAGAAAATACGTACTACATCTGCTAAAGGAGACAGGAATGCTGGGATATAAAGCAACCGTTACTCCAATTGACCAGAAGAGTAAGCTTGGAGCAGAAGCAGGAGAGCCTATTGATCGTGAAAGATATCAAAGACTTGTAGGGAGATTGATTTATCTGGGACACACTCTCCCTGATATCTCATTTGCGGTGAGTGTAGTGAGTCGCTACATGCATGATCCAAGAAAGGGTCATATGGAAGCAGTATTTCAGATCTTGAGATATCTGAAAGGAACACCAGAAAAGGGGCTATGGTTCAAGAAGAATGGACGCATAGAAGTTGAGGGATACTGTGATGCAGACTGGACGAGCTGTATAGACGACAGAAGGTCTACTACGAGATACTGTGTTTTTGTAGGAGGAAAGCTGGTCTCATGGAGAAGCAAGAAACAGTCAGTGGTAGCACGGTCGACAGCTGATGCAAAATACAGAGCAATGGCTCTGGGAGTGTCAGAATTGCTGTGGGTGAAAGCATTGCTGACAGAGTTGAAGCTGGATAAGGGAGCACCATTGCATCTTCTGAGCGATAGTTAAGCTGCAATAAGTATAGCTAATAATCCAGTTCAGCACGACAGAACGAAGCACATTGAGATTGATCGATTCTTCATCAAGGAGAAGCTGGAACAAGGGATACTGAAGATTGACCATATCCGCTCAGAAGAACAAGTTGTAGAATGTCTGACTAAGGGTCTTAGTTCATTAAGTTTGTCGAATCTATGTAACAAGATAGGGATGATCAATATCTATCGCCCATCTTGAGGGGGAGTGTTGAGAATCAATAAGGGAGTTTTAGTCCCACATCAGAATATGTAGTATGTAGAGGAGCTAGACTCCCTATAAGTAGTGAAGTAGTCCATCAATAAAATCATCCAACCATTATTTTCTACAATTAGACTTTTCTAGACAATGGTGTATGTCATATGAAAAGCCTTCTTAGTGATCTTGATCCCTCCAATATTGTGATTGAGTGTATTTCTCTCCAATTTCTTTTGCAATTTTTTTGGACATTTAGAGTGACTCAAAATCTGTGTTTTTCTTTGTAGAAATTTTGAATGGCACCCCACTTTATTTTACCATATTTAAGGTGCATCCCACAAGTTTGTACAAATGTAATTTACCCCACACTTTGGACGGTAACCGTCAAAAAAATTTCTTAGACCAAAATGCCCTTACTCCTTCCTCTTTCTTCTTTCCTCTTCCTCCCTCCATCCGAGTAGCTGTTGTTGTTCTAACTTTCGGACCTTTTTTTAGAATATGCAAGTTATACGATGTCTGATCCACATGACATTAAAAAATATAAAATGTCCCTAAATTTTTAAACATATGTATATATTATATTGTTCTAAAATGCCCTTAAATGTAAGAATTTTATTTTCAAATTTATACCTTTCTATTTTTTCAGAAAATGTAGATTCTTACAGAATAAAGATCACCCTTTGCAAACTCTTTTTAGTTTCTCAGCAATAGAAAAACTTCAACCATCATCTTAACCAAATAGCAAAAAACAAGTATTTGATTTTCTAACAAATTGAGCTCCAAAACTACTGCATTTGTTCTATGGTGGCCAATGTTGTAAAAGTTCTAGAGGTCTGGAGGTCTCTCCCCACCTGGGAGTGGTCTGTTAGCGGCTGCCTCGGTTTGTCTTCTGTCTTCTCCGGCGGGCCCTTGCAGCTTTCTCGGCGAGATTCTTCGTCTTCCATCTCTCTGGTGGATATCTCCTCGGTTTGCTCTGAGGTTGGTTCTGGCTTTGGAGGCTGGAGATGACGTCCAGTTCTATGGACGGTGACCCCCTTCTCTGGGGTTCAGCCGACCAGCGTGGGGAGGGGGGGTGGGCTGGGACTTGGGCGGCAGCCGGTGGATGCACGCGCGTAGCGGGGATGTCATGGAGAGGGGGCTCGCGATAGAGAAGAGGACATTTTCGTCAAAAAAAGGGTCAAAGGTATTGACCGTTAAAGAAGGACGGAATCTGTCAAAAGTGGAAGGTAACTTACATTTGTGCAAACTTATGGGGTGCACCTTAAATATGATAAAATAAAGTGGAGTGCCACTCAAAATTTAGTTAGGATTTTATAATTAATAGTTGTACTAATTATCGTCATTTACGAAATAGAGCAACATATATGTACATCAATAGCTGAGGAGCAATAGATTTTTTAGCACATGGAACAGATCATAGTTACACAATTTTATATCAATCTTTATTTAGGACTCATCGTAGCTATATGAAATCAATATAAGCTTTTATTTTTTATATTTTGTGACATTCTGGGTTTACTATGGAATGTATTTTGAATTTCTAGTCAATTGTGAATTAGTCATTCAAAATGGCATCTTTTATCAACTGAAAGATCTTTTATATGCGCTGACACGAGTACTCTAATTAGAAAACCATCTAAGCATTTTTATTCATCTAAAAGGTTTAAACATTTAACTTTTATAATCTCAAAATTGATTGTGACTTTAATATTTTGGAAATTCTATTTCACTAGATCTGGATCTTCATGATTTAGTTATTGACAGTATTAGTTTTCCTTTATCCAGATAATAATATTTTCATTAGTTACATGATTTTTCCTTTATTAATTAATGTTGAGGAGAAGATTTTGCTTAAAAAATTAAGAAAATATTTATGTTTAGATTGTATGATGTTTTGTTTTTGTTGTTTCTTATTTTGATTTTTTTTAATCCGGCAATAAATCTGCTAATGAATTTGAACCTTGTGAAGGACTATATATTTAGTGATCCAAGATCTAGTTGTTTTTAATATTTTTAAATATTCTACTCAATAGTAAACAATATTCGTAATCATAGTATAACAATATATACATACACACATATTGTTAAGTATAGTTAATGTGCTTATAACATACAAGAATACTTTGTATAACAAAATACTTTGTAAGTTCTGGTAATTATTTTTGGCTATTACTACATAACATAAGTAGTGTATGTGTGTGTCGTCAAAATCTTGCATGATTGAACTATTTTTAGTTTCCAACGTGATGGCAAATTTTGACTTGTAGAAGAACAAGTGATAAATTTTTACGTCGTTTCAGTAACATTACTTGTTAATATGCAAACTATGCTCTATTTTTTTAAGACAGAATCATTAGAAATATTTTAGTCTTTTTGGAAAGGAGCAACATGTTAACGGTGATGGTAATATAAATTTTTTTTGTACTCACTCATCCTAAACATGGTCTTTATAATGTGATCTCTTCAAGTCAAAAGCATTAGATATTGTGACTTGTTAGAAAATGCTCAAAAATGCTAAGGATGAAGGTACATACAGGGCCGATCTTGAGCTCATAGGGGCCCAGGACGTACTTTTAAAATAAAGCTCCCATATATAATGTAAAAAATATTTAAAAAAGTAGCTACAACCAAGGATTGAACTCAAGACCTTTTGTAAGGGGTTTAAAGTACTAACCACTACACTACAATAACTTTGTATGTAAGTGGGCTCATAATATATACTAGTTCTATTTTGAGATACAAAATTATTAACATATTTATATTTAAATTATTATTTTTGGGCCTCTCATGATCGGGGGCCCTGGGCGGTCGCCACATCATAATTAAATAGTAAATATATATACTATAATGGGCTCAGAGATCAAAGATGGATCACCACATCATAATGAAGAAAGTTATTGCCTACAGGCAAGTAAAGAGGCATCCAGATTCCAGATTCTAGTAGGCAACACATAAAATAAGAAGAAGCCGAAAGACAACACATCCAGGCAAGCAGGCAACATAGCCTCCAAAGTCCAAACTCCAAATTATCAAGTATGAAAATAAAACAGCATAGTTAAAAGAAGAAGCCTACAAGCAACATAGCCTACATGCAAGGCAAAACTATAAAAGTCCAGAGTATCTCACCAACGCCCATAAATCATAGACTACAAGCAACATATAACCTCCAAAGTCCAATGTATCTCATCAACGCCCATAAATCATAATAGTTATATTCATAATTTATATTAATGCAAGAAAACTTCAAAAATATCAATATTTCAGACTGAATAGAGCTCAGAATAGGGACTGGACTGCACTGCAGTCACTGAACAGAGATCAGAATAGGAACTGCACAATAGAATAAAAATTGTTCCTACAACAAAGTAATTTTGAAAAAAAATTGCCAACACAAAATTCAGCCAGTACTATAATACTTTAAAATGAAATTATATAACTTGATTTATCAAAGAATAGACATGAAGCTAGACCTTATACAATGCCTAGCGATTTGAAGACAATCAGTAAAACATTTCATAGACAAGTTTAATAAGCTCATGATCGTGGACACAAAAAATGATATGCATAGAATAGCTTAGAAAACATCCTAAACATAACATTAAAAATTGAGAACCTTAGAAGAAACCATCAAAAATTTAGTAATTACCTGGACTGGATACTTTCCTTGTACAAGATTTGTCCTATCATTAGGAAGCAACCATGTGCAAATTAATAGATGATCTCCAAATAAAAACTTGCAAGTGATGTGCAAATTCATTAGATCTTAAAGGCAGACACAAAAAGTTTCAGGAGGCAACAAGCTGCAATATGTATATAAGGAAGTCTACAACCGAAAATTACCTTAAAGAAATACCAATTTACTTTGATTCAGATACCGTCCACCATGGCATTTGGAGAAGCTCCAACTCACATTGAAGGGGGGTGAGGGAAGGTCTTGAAGGCAACTATTATAGATGATTGTGCTATGACAGTGAGGCCCCAAAGTCAAGTATGTTTTACAAATATAAGTGTCTCAAGGAAACTAGAACCCACACTCTTAGAGGCCAACACTTGAACCTAATGGATTCATAAGGTGGCCATCTAAATCCATAAAAGAAACCACGGAATAAGTAAATAATTCCTTTATTGCTATCAAAGTGATACAATGCTTCGATGTACCTATCCATAGAATCAATATATAGTTGAATGTTGGCCTCTACAAAAGGAATACTAGTTCCAAATTTTAAGTACCATGGTCCTACAAAATTTTAAGAAAATACCCTTAGAAAACTTCAAATACCAGAACTAGTCCCAATATCATGTGAAACAAAGACACATGGAATGTGTAACATGTATCCAAAAGTTACCATGGTATCTCAAAATTACCTTTTCCAGCAAGATTTCTTCATCTTTTGAAGAGTCACTTATTTCAGAATCAAGAGAATGTGCTAATTGTATAGCCTCAATAGCACATTTTCCTATAACAGCAGTTACTCTTCGAGTGCCCTTAGCAATTCCTTCATCAAATAGGGAAAGCAAATGTTTTGGCTTCCTGAGTGTTGGATATATAAGTGTCTGGAACAAATGGAATAATATTATCATATTGAGAAGATTAACATCCATAAACATGTAACAACAAAGGCCAAGTTAGTGAAAAGACAGTACCTCCACATGTTCATAAAAGCAAAAGTTGGTCAAGCTATTGGTGAACCAAATTAATCGATCAAAAACAAGCTATAAAAAGAGTAATTGGAGGGATTTTTTCTACTTGTCATAACATGTAAAATTATACTTCACACAGATGTTGCACCATCTATAAAAATATCCTAAAAGACAAAAAAATGCTTATATGAAAATCTGCGGACATTACAACAGAACATAAATAAATTAAAGTCTATGGGCTTTGCAAATGAACAGAAATTAAGTCGACCGTTAGGGGATTATCTGAAAGCTTCGTGAACAACTTCTCCACCAGCTTGACAATTTCCTCATGCTTTACAACACCTGCAGTAGAAATGACCTGGCTGCATAAATGCCCAAAAAAGATTGTTCAATTTGATTGGAAGACAAATTTATACCCAATATTTATAAGGACTTCCTAATAAAATTACATGCTAGCAGGGGGTGCCATTCTAGAAACTGTGTATTGAGTTGAGATATAGTCTCGAAGGTCATCCTGAGTGATCCTCCTGATGTTCGCTTCAGGACCAAGGATCGTTCTTCCTAATGGAGTGCATTAGAAGGAAGTTGCATCTAAATGGTCAAAGATGACATCTTATGTTTGTCCTTCAACCTTCAATAATGGGGTAAAATTGAGCATTTATATGTAAGCATATACTTAGTTCATAAGAACCATCTTCAAAAGTTGCAACATCTAATACATTAACTAGTAAAAAAATAATTCTCATAAGGCTTTGTCCAAATTTCTCCTCTTTTTGATTGATCTGAAACCTAAAACAAAGATTGGAACCTGCCATTATACTGCACCAAAGCAGCAGTTAAAAGGAACCTCCCAATATTTGTTGCAATAATTATATTTTTCTTTCTTTTATTTAACAATAGTCAATAAAGTACTAAAAATGACTCTAATTCTCACTGCAATTAATCACATCAATGTTAACCATAAGTTGAATAAACTTACCATTGTAAGCTTACTACTTGTGAAAGCGCACGACAATCCGACAACAAAGGTGATCGACACGATGAACAGTCCAAGAAAGAGTATATTCATCGGGTGCTTCTGGAGGTAGTAATGCAACTGGAACAAAACTTAACCATCATTTACCAAAAAAAAATAAACAATCAAAATAAAATACTTAAAATAACACTAAGAAAACGAAGAAAAAATAAATCATCACAGATCATACGGATGAAAGAAAGGATGACGAGGCAGATCCAGAGCAGGAAGCGCACGCCACTAGACACGAAAAAGTGGGAGATGGGGCAAACAACGACGATGATGGAGGCGACGACAACGGTAAGGAGGAGCTGACAGCGAGGATGGCATCGATCTTCCTTATGAACGCCCATCAGAGCTCCCTCCAGCATCTTCGGGTACAGCAGGCACCGGCTGGACTCCACGTCTTCGGCGCCTACGTCCTTTCCATAATGTGATCTCGACCACATTATGTTCAAAATCAAAAATTAGGGTTCGAGTTCGAGGAAGTACAAAGGAAAAATTAGGGTTTGGAAAACCTAGATCTAAAGAAAAGAGGAAAAATATCACCATGGCCGTCGTAGACTCCGACGTAGGTCATCGAGGAAGAGATGATCTGTCGTGGTCCTCCAGGGAGGAGTTGGCCTGGACGACGCCGATGAAGAAGTAGCCAAAGGCGTTAGGCTTCACTCCCTCTTCTTTTTTCTCCTTAAAACCCCCCAAAAAATAGGGTTAGGGTTTTCGGGGCTGTGGTAAGGGGGAAAGAGGAGAGGAGAAGATGAGAAAAAAAATAGGGAGAGAGAGGGTGGAAAGAAAAAGGAACTGAGGGTTTTGATTTGGAGAAGGGGGGTCGGGTTTGAGCGGGCATTCGAGCGTGTGCTCTAATTTTTTACCGTTTTTTATAACGTTTGCGTGTAACAACGTTACATATTGCGAATAATATATAAGGCTTGATGATATAAATCGTTATAATAGGCCAAAAACTCTTCATACCCGTCATACTATGTGTTGTTGCAGAAATTCTGTAACGTTTATAAATGAACCGTTGTAATAAACTCTTATCAAACGTTATTATAGGGTCTTTTTCTTGTAGTGTCACAAGATGATAGGTCCATGTAACAAACTACCATAGCAATGAGTATTATGGACTATGAATTGATTGCTTTAGACTCTGTCTAGTTAGAAGCTAAATAGTTCAGAATTTATGCTTATACATGTTTTACAAAATTTTATACTTGTTATTTCATAATAATTAATATGTCATAGAACTTCTAAGCATGATAATGTGAAATTTAAGATGAACAGATACCTGCAGCTGCACCTCAAGTAATAAAAACACCTATTAGACAAAAATATATGGTTGTTGACTATATAAAGTCATAAAAGAACCTTGTAAAAAAATTTATGAAAAGTTTATCTGGGACATTAATCCTAGAATCATCGAGGGGGATGGGTTAAGCCCATAGTAAGTCACCTCAGTGGCAACCCAACCGAGTCTGACTGGAGATCACAAGAAGTCGGTTCAATGGATATAAACAAACTGGACTTAGGTGACTAATATGGAACATTGGTCCTAAGATTAAATTCTCATAAATTAGTGCCCAAGTGTCTGTACGAATTTGTACAATAATCCTTCATCCATATGATGACAGTATTTCAGTGTGATTTGGTTAGGATGAATTTTTAAATTCTTAGTCGGTCCAAACATATTTATGCAGGGTTGACACCAATCACCATCCATTTGAGAACTTACCTATATGAGAGGTCGTGAAGGCCGTTGTCATGTCCCGATCCCGGAAGATCAAAAACTAGCCACTGGACATGATGTCGTACAAGTCTAGATTGCACTTGTACAAGATAAAACTATACAGTTCCTAGTATTTCTTAGAAAACAACGACATCGCAACAAAAATCAAGCAGATAAATTGAAGTCACATAAGATATAAAGAAATGTATCTCTTTATTGATAATTATCATAGATTACAAGACTTGCAGTTGAACATGGAGTTTACAATAAATTACAAGACTTTTGAATAGCCAACTGAATATACTTGTCATTTAGGCTTACAATCGAATATGCCGACTCGGCTTACAATGACTTGCCAATTTGGTTTACAATCCCACAGGTTTATCTTAGTTATATTGTTCTATACATTATGTCCTGTATAGCAGAAGATATCGCCTTGCAAAAAGAGCATCTGCACACCCATCTGATTCATCGATGCCAAGCACTGATCAAACAATTTTTCTATATAGAAATACCTGTAAGGATGCCCACAAACGTGGATCAATACATCATCTATGTACTGGCGAGCAGTGCTGGCCCAACTTACCTAAGAAGACAACACTAAGTAATCATGTTATAGAACATTATTAAAAGTGGTCTATCTCGTTGCCTTAGGGTTGATTCGCAGTTCATATCCAACAGAAGTAAAGCATGCATATTGTTCATAGCTAGCATAATATAAAGTATACATGTTATCACCCATTAGAGATTCTTACCTACGGTCGTGTAGCCATCCCTGTATGTTTATAATACTTACTATATCTGCATAAGACATTATTAGGAACAATAATATATTTATCATAACTGTCGCCATTTTGGTGAATTCTTACTAACAGCCGACATCCTTCCCTATAATTGAGTAATAACTTACTCTGCCTGCACAAAACATCATTAGCACTTGACCTATCTATATGAAGGTCACCGGTGACACGCCATCTTGGACTATATAATGGTAAATAGCTAACTCCTAATGGGTTGCGAGTCCATGGTATTGGCACATTTAGCCATAATCAAACCAATTTCGATAAGTGTCTTAAAACTTCGATCTCGATATAAAAGAAACGAAGAATACAGATTACGTCGTCTCTGAGATTTTATTATTTATTCTGTATTTTTCTATTTATTGAGTCTAGATTATTTGTGAATCGGGATCACTGGAAATTAGAAGTCTATCATAAACCAAACCCAACTTGATTCCTAAATCGAACCAAACCAATTCCTAATTTGATCCTAAACCAAACCAGATCAAAAACCCAAAACTGCCCTGGAATTAGGCTAACTGGACTCGGCCAGAGTTCTGCCCGAACTCGGACCGAACTCGGTCAGCATAATTCACTCCTGGTCAGAAGCTTTACCTATTCTTGTATATCTCCAACGTTGGAATTTTTGAACGTTAGGGTACCGAGTTCTGCCCAAACTCTGTCCTAAAAAAACCTATAAATAGAGAAGAAAATTTTATTTCTAAACACAGATTCAATCTTCATCTTCTCTATCTATTCCTAAGCTTTCTATTCCATTCCCAAAGCTTTAATCTTCAAATCTCCAAGTCAACTCTATTCTTCTAAGAGCCGGTGGTTTTTGAGTAGGAGTTTCGAGTTGTACAAGCATGGCGTATTAAAAACTTTTTTCAAAAAAGTGTTAAAGTTTGTTCGTGGGCATCGGATAAAAACATGACGGTGGTGAAGTTGGCGTGTTCTTCGGAGCAAAACACGTGGTGCAATCTTTATTTCAAATAGTGGATTCAAACATCGGGTTGAGTACTCGAGACTGGACTAGTCCTCACAGAGGAAAACTAGTATAAGTCTGTTGTCTTTGCGTCTTCCTTTCTCGCCCTAATTTTACTGACTTACTTATAATTATTTTATATATATATTGATTCACCTGCTTAGAGTTAAATTTTTAATTGCTAAATATTCTCCGCTGCACTCTATTCATTCCCCTCTAGAGGTGCTATTGTTTCTAAAATTGGTATCAGAGCAGGTTTCTCTCGACGAAATTAACACTCCTTGAGATATGGCATCCCTATTTCCAAGCAACGGTGAAGGTCAGTCAACCAATATGCCACCTTTATTTATGGCACAAATTACACGTACTGGAAGACACGGATGAGATTTTTGCTCAAGTCACTTGATTTTGATTTATGGTCGATTGTCGTCAATGGTTATAAGAAACCTCTACCTATTACGATAGATGGTGTTCTAGTTGACAAACCATTTGATAGATGCACCGACAATGAAAAGATAAAAGCTAGTCTTGATGCAAAAGCCATCAATGCTTTATTCTGTGCTATTGATAAAATTGAGTTCAATAGAGTGTCTACATGTGCCACGTCCAATGAGGTTTGGAAACTTCTTGAGGTTACTCATGAAGGTACTTCACAAGTGAAGGAATCTAAAATCTCACGACTTACACAAGAATATGAAATATTCAAAATGAAGCCTAATGAGACTATTACTGCTATATTTACTAGATTTTTAGATATTATAATCCTCTAGCTTCCCTTGGAAAAGATTACAACGATCATGAAAAGATTCGAAAGATTCTTCGTGGACTACCAAACAGATAGAATCCAAAAGCAATGGCCATTATAGAAGGAAATGATCTCTCGACAATGAGTCTTGAAACCCTGACTGTAAAGCTCATGACACATGAGTTAGACCTTCAGGATTTCGAAGATCAACATCCGAAAGAGAAGACAACAGCATTCAAGGCAAATGACAAAACAATCTCTGACGACGAGAGTGAATCAGACGACTCGGACAACGAGAAAATGGCCCTAATAACAAGGAACTTCAGAAGATTCCTCAGACACGAGAAGTCAAATAATAAGAAGAAGGACTTCAAAGATGACGAAGAACCGATCTGTTTCAGCTGCAAAAGAACAGGTCACATAAAGAAGGATTGCCCTATTATAAGAAAAGGAAGCATACACGACCAAACAAGCAGAAATGATCAGACAAGCAAGAGAAGGTCAACAACCAAAAACTATGCAAACACTAGTATCTGGTGTAAAAACGAGGCTAGTGACTCTGAAGAAGAAGACAACTCTCGGAGCTCAGCAAACCTATGCTTCATGGCTACAGATGCTAAGGTAATAACTAACCCTCTCTATGAAGAATTTACTTTTGATGAATTATATGAGGCTTTCTCTGATCTATTGGCCGATCAGAAGAAAATGATAGACATGTACAAAAATGCTAAGATTTGTACAGTCTGAATTTTCAAAGCAATCTAGGATTTTAGAAGATATTAAAGATTCTTCTATTGACACCAATGAGATTACTTCTTTAAGGCTGAGTCTGCATGATTCTCTTGAAAAGCTTGAAAAAGCAATCAAGAAAATACAAAACTTAACGATCTCTATGAAGTAGAGAAGAAGAAGTATATCATTGCTATTCAAAGAGTAGATATACTCACGGCCAAATTAAATGAAGCCAATGAAAACTCTAAAAAGTTAGGGATAAAACTGGGCAAACAAGTCGCTAGACCAATTGCTCAGATAAACACTAGTCAGAAGGCTAAACACAAACACCACACTAACAAAACGAATGGTAATGTTAGAAATTATGCTTATATATACATGTTTCCACACAACACGAGTACACACACCTTTTCAAAAACTCAAAAGCATGTTTTTCAAACGAAACCTAGCACTAACACTTTTGCTACATGTCATTATTGTGGATTAAAAGGACATGTGTCACCACAGTGTAAGATTAGAAAGCTAGTAGATATGAATGTGTATAAATGGGTTCCAAAAGCTAACACATCAGGACCCTCAAGAAAGTGGGTACCAAAGGTTACATCTTCAACCTGTGTTGTAGGTGGACCTTCCTCATCCAACTAAAAGCAAGTGGATACTCGATAGTGGCTGCTCCAGGCATATGACAGGTGACGACAAATTGTTTACAACTCTATCGATGAAGAAAGAAGTCTATGTCTCCTTTGGAAACAATTTCAAAGGTAATATCATTGGCATTGGTGACATAGGTATCTCTCCCTCTCCTATTATTAAAATGTTTGCTTAGTAACAGAATTGAAACATAACTTGTTGAGTATCAATCAATTAGCTGATCACGGTTATGGAATAAATTTTGTTAAAAATAAATGTTTTGTCTATAATAAAACCTCTGGAATAATTTTCTTTGAGGAAATAAGAGAGGACAACATATATGTTTTATGTTTGTTAGAAAAGACTAACAATACAGGAAAGTGTCTAGTTACAACACAAGACGAAAGCTGGATTTGGCATATGCGTCTTAGTCATGTAAACATGGACACGATTGCAAGATCGTCCACCAAGAAACTGGTAAGAGGCTTACCTAAAATAAGTTTCAAGAAAGATATGATATGTGCTGATTGTGAGAAGAATAAGGCATCTAGATCATCTTTCAAATCAATAAACGCTGTAAGTACCTCTAGACCCCTGCAATTAATTCATATGGGCTTGTTTGGACCAAGTAGAGTCGCCAGTCTTGGCGGAAAACTTTATGCTTACATGATAGTCGATGACTATTCACGATATACTTGGGTTTATTTTCTTGCAAATAAGAATGAGGCCTTTTTCAAGTTTGTATCTTTCTGTAAGAAGGTACAAAATGAGAAAGGATTCATGATTACTCATGTTCGAAATGATCATGGAGGAGAATTCGATAACCATGAATTCAAATCTTACTGTAATTCAAATAGATTATCTCATGAATTCTCTTACCCTAGAACTCCTCAGTGGAATGGAGTTGTAGAAAGGAAGAACAGAACTCTGGGTGATATGGCCAGATTTATGCTTAATCGGTACAATCTTCCTAAATACTTTGGGCAGAAGCTATCTATACAGCATGCCATGTATTGAATGGAGTTCTTATTAGACCTATCTCTAAAAAGAATCTTTATGAATTATGGTTTAATAGAACTCCTAATATCATCTATTTCAAGGTCTTTGGATGCAGATGTTATATTCTAAATACAAAAGACAACTTGGAAAAATTTGATGAAAAAGCTGATGAAGGAATTTTCTTCAGATATGCGGCAAAAAGCAAAAGATACAGAGTATTCAATAAGAAATCACTTATTGTTGAAGAATCAATCAATGTCAAGTTCGATGAGCTAAATGTCAAAAGACAATACGACATTGACAATGAAGAAGAAACTCCCATAATAGAAGATACTTCCACATCTTATCTAGAAAGTCTGCCGAAATGTATACGATTTATACCAGACCATCCCGAAGACCTGGTAATCGGTGATGTGTCAAAAGGCGTAAGCACTCGTTCCAGCTCAAGATAATTGGTAATAGCAAATGTTGTATTCACTACCAAAATAAGTCAAATCAGCGACGTATTTAGCGACTCCGTGAAATTTTGTCGCTAATTATTGGGGATTTAGCGATGTTAATATAAGACGTCACTGTTTGTCGCCAACAGCGACTAATAGCGACGTCTAGCGGCTATATTTTGTTAAATGGGGTAGTGCGTCGCAAGTTCGTCGGTACTCGTCGCCGATATAGCGACGTTTAGCGACGCATATTAAGTTGCGTCACCATTTATTATATATCAGCGATGTTTTGCGATGTCCTATGCGGACGTCGCTAATCGTTTCATATAGCCAGCGAGGGTTTCCTTTTCGATCATTTCACAATTTTTCCCCCCAATTTTGGGCGCGCTCCTCCTCCGCGACGCTCCTCCGACGATTTCCCTCCTCCTCCGCGGCGCTCCTCCGGCGATCTCCCTCCTCCGGCCTCCTCCTTCTCCTCCTCCTCCTTCCTCAAGTAGCTCCTCCTTCTCCTCCTTCTCCTCCTCCTCCTTCCTCTAGTAGCTCCTCCCCAGTTTCTCCTCGTTTTCTAGCTCTCTCTCTCGCTTCTAGTTCGTGTCTACGAGAGCGTGGACTCGCTGCAGGGGACACGAGACTGACAGTGGACTCGCTACGGGGGACACGAGAGCGTGGACTCGCTTCTAGTTCGTGTGACACCTATTTTGTTGGTTTGGACACGTCGTGTCCTACTGTGTGGACACGAGATTCACAGTGTGAACCTATATACTGAAAAATCTCGTTTTTTTGGGCATATCAACTGTCAATTTGATGTTTTGCTTGGATTCGAATTCTAATTTAGGGTTCGAGCCCTATTTACTGATACTGGGAGTTTTTTTGGGCATTTTCAGGATTTTGAAATGATGAATAAATTGACTAATAATTATTATCGAGCCCTATAAAATTTCAGTTATGTCACGAAGGATGGATACTAATCCTGTGAATGAGTTTTCTCCTAAGTATTCTCGACAGTTGAGTATGATTTAGCTCACTGACATTACTGAAATATGGGATAATTAGACTTTCTGTTCAGTACCCTTTGACCGAATTAAGTTGACCTGAATACCATATTTTAAATCCTAAATCTACGGCACGACATCGTGATCAGGACATAGTCCCTGCAGCCATTCGACTGGCGAGGCAGAAACTATGTAGCCGTAGATAAAGTTGACTGTCCTCCGACCCTCATCCCTCGGCAATAATGATACGACAACCTATCAGTATATCTTATATATATAGTAGTAGATGATGTCTTAGTATTACATTATGTGAGTTCATCTTGATTCTGTTATATTCTTCAGATACTGCATACGATAAGAACATATACTACACCATATGTACAGAACATAGATGATTTACACTAATGTATGCTAGAATGAATTTTAGGGTTGTGTTTTGAGCCATCCGTCATCTGCTACTTGGCAAAAAATCGAATTTATTGTACTTTATCTGCTTTCGAAAATGTACTCAAATTACATGATGGTTCCTTTAGTTAGCTTGCTTATGTTACAATTATATTAGCTTGCTTACCAGATGGCACCCATGACCCGAGGAGCGGCACGTCGTTTGAAGGAAACAGTGAATGCTGAGGTGGCTCCTCCTACAGTTAAGGAGGAAGTGGCACCGGTTGCTAGTGAGACCGGGAGTTCTATTCATCCAGCACCGGTAGCTATTGAGACCGAGAGGACTCTTCATGCAGTCCTTGCAAGGGAAGACAGCTCTTCTCGCGCCAAAAATCTTGCTTTTTCAAGGTGGTTGCGTGAATGTATCACTGAGCGTTTGCGTGAGCAGCGTGGTTCTCATTAGCTATTAGTACTTATTTGTGTTGGACTATTTGTATTGGGTTGTTTTTGTATTAGACTATTTGTATTGGACTACATATATGAATTACTACTATGTCAATCTATGGATTGTATTGGTACTACGACTCTCATCCCTAGGCAATGATGATACGAAAACCAACCAGAGAGGATACTCTGAGAGATCCATCTGAGTAGGACGTATACTCTGAGAGATCACCTTTACAAGTATGATATCAGTAGTGGGATTGAGTGTGTACGTCCTACTCAGATGGGTCTCTCACTATTACTACTTTTTTCTGACATCATGGTGGATGTGCTCCGTCAACAGATTCTTGCTCCGAGCTAAAACTTTGTTCCGGAGCTCAAGTGGACATCCTTGGTGTAGAGCTCGAGTGAGAGGTTCCTGACAGCATGGTGGTCTTCTTTGTCAAAGTATCCGTGCTCGTCCCACAACCAATGTGTGATGAGCACGGATACTTTGACAAAGGAGACCACCATGCTTTCAGGAACCTCTCACTCGAGCTCTACACCAAGGATGTCCACTTGAGCTCCGGGGCAAAGTTTTGGCTCGAAATAAGAATCTGTTGACGGAGCACATCCACAATACTGTCAGAAAAAATAGTAACGATGAGAGACCCATCTGAGTAGGACGTACACACTCAATCCCACTACTGATATCATTCTTGTAAAGGTGATCTCTCAGAGTATACGTCCTACTCAGATGGATCTGCAGAGTATCCTCGCCGGTTGGGTTGTGTTCTGAGCCATCCGTTCTCACACTTAAAATACATATTAATTAGAACTGTGTTTTGTATTTTTGGGGAAACCAGGAATTTGATTATGTATTTTTATTTTGGTTTCTGTATTTTGGCTCCAGCTCCATTTGCATTAATCTACGGTACGACATGGTCCCTGCAGCCATTCGACTGGCGAGGCAGAAACTATGTAGCCGTAGATAAAGTTGACTGTCCTCCGACCCTCATCCCTCGGTAATGATGATACGACAACCTATCACTATATCTTATATACATAGTAGTAGATGATGTTTTAGTATTACATTATGTGAGTTCATCTTGATTTTGTTACATTCTTCAGATACTACATACGATAAGAACATATACTATACCATATGTACAGAACATAGATGATTCACACTAATGTATGCTAGAATGAATTTTAGGTTGTGTTCTGAGCCATCCTTCATCTGCCCCCTTCCCTGAGCCATCCTTCATCTCTCATTTCCCTCCGGGTCTACTCTACTCCCAATCTCTTCCTCTTTATACACGGAACTACAGAATCAATGCCATCCGAGGAAGGCAAAATTGAATCAGCATTGTCTTCCGGATCGTCCTCATCAAGGCATAACGGGCTGCTCAGCGTGCCCAGCTTCTTCAACTTCTCGCTGGCTGCAGAGTCGAAATAGGAACGGGTCCTCTTTGTCGGCCCGGAGCTCTGACTCGTACTCGTCGCCTCGCTACCGGTTTCCTCTCCTCCTCTGACGCGGGTCATAAGAAAAGAAATTTCGTACCTCTTCTTCACATAAACATCATTGCCGACTTGTACTCGAGCCTCCTCGTCTGTGACGCTATCCAACTTCTCGGTGCCTATATTGTCACTCGAATCCTTCCTTCGACTCGTATCGTCCTTTTATTCGCCTGTCTTTTCGCTCCCTGTCTTACAATCATCTGCTATCACCGCCATCTCATTCGACTCCTTCTCTGATGACTCCGAGGAGGAGGAGGAAGACTCGGAGAATGAGTCGAATGAGTCGGCGGTGATAGCAGATGATTGTAAGACAGGGAGCAAAAAGACAGACGAATAAGAGGACGATACGAGTCGAAGGGGAGATTCGAGTGACAATGTAGACACCAAGAAGTTGGATAGCGTCACAGACGAGGAGGCTCGAGTACACGGCGGCAATGATGTTTATGTGAAGAAGAGGTACGAAATTTCTTTTCTTATGACCCGCATCAGAGGAGGAGAGAAAATCGGTAGCGAGAAGACGAGTGCGAGTCAGAGCTCCGGGCCGGCAAAGAGGACACGTTCCCATTTCGACTCTGCAGCCAGCGAGAAGTTGAAGAAGCTGGGCACGCTGAGCAATCCGTTATGCCTTGATGAGGACGATCCGAAAGACAATGCTGATTCAGTTTTGCCTTCCTTGGATGGTATTGATTCTGTAGAGCCGGGGGAAGTGGCTCCTCCTCGACAATGATGATACGACAACCTATCACTATATCTTACATAGTAGTAGATGACGTTTTAGTATTACATTATGTAAGTTCATCTTGATTCTGTTACATTCTTCAGATACTACATTCGATAAGAACATATACTACACCATATGTACAGAACATAGATGATTCACACTAATGTATTCTAGAATGAATTTTGGGTTGTGTTTTGAGCCATCCATTCTGATCAAGCATCTTCCTTCTCCTCTCCTCCACCATGGCTCTGAATCCATCTGCTCCTCCCTACTTCCATTCTTCTTATTTGACTCTCTCAGCCGCATATGATATCCAGCTCAAGTGTAGAGTCGGGGGAGAAGAAGTGGACTGGAAGAAGAGGGGGAAGCAGCACAGCCGGCGGCATGACCCAGAGGAAGTACAGATGTTTTCTTCAAATCCGTAGGAGAACTATATATATCTTTTAACAATATGTCATTTTGTCAAAGACCCTTAATGTGACAACCATGTTACCGCGGTGTCGGAAGACTAACATGTCATAATTTTCTAAGCCGTGTGTTTTGACATAAGCCTCCCAACTCTTTCTTCCTATATAGTAATCTTGCATTATTACATAGAACTGAAATCCGGTTGGAGGATTATGTCAAAACACACGGCTTAGAAAATTATGACATGTTAGTCTTCCGACACCGCGGTAACATGGATGTCACATTAAGGGTCTTTGACAAGGTGATATGTTGTGAAAAGATATATCCTTATAGTTCTCTTACGTATGTTGAAGAAAACCTTTGTACTTCCTCCGGGTCATGCCGCCGGCTGTGCTGCTTTCCCCTCCTCTTCCTGTCCACTTCTTCTCCTCCGACTCTACACTTGAGCTGGATATCATATGTGGCTGAGAGAGTCAAATAAGAAGAAGGGAAGTAGGGAGGAGCAGATGGGTTCAGAGCCATGGTGGAGGAGAGGAGAAGGAAGATGCTTGATCAGAACTTGAGGTGGAAAAGTTATGACGTTGATAGCATGAGAGAAGGAGAGGGTGGAAAAGTTCTTCTCCCCCGACTCTACACTTCAGGTGGATATCATATTTTGGTTTCTGTATTTTGGCTCCAGCTCCATTTGTATTAATCTACGGTACGACATCGTGATCAAGACATAGTCCCTGCAGCCATTCGACTGGCGAGGCAGAAACTATGTAGCCGTAGATAAAGTTGTCTGTCCTCCGACCCTCATCCCTCGGCAATGATGATACGACAACCTATCACTATATCTTATATATATAGTAGTAGATAATGTCTTAGTATTACATTATGTGAGTTCATCTTGATTCTATTACATTCTTTAGATACTATATACGATAAGAACATATACTACACCATATGTACAAAACATAGATGATTCACACTAATGTATATGCTAGAATGAATTTTAGGTTGTGTTCTGAGCCATTCGTTCCCATACTTGGCAATTAAGTTGTGGACCATTATGTTTGATATTGTTGTTACAAATTTTCATATATCTGTGTTGATTGATGAGATTGTGTTTCAAACATGTTCGTGATTGTGTATATCTGTGTTGTTTGATACTATATTCGTGATACACACCGTTGTTGCTGTAACAAATGGTGTGGGGGATGCTGCAAATGCTGCAGGAGATGCTGCAAATGCTGCAGGGAATGCTGCAAATGCTGTATTTTTTTAATTTTTTTAATATTAGCGACGTTCAGCGACGATTACCGACGTTCAGCAACAAAAAAAACGTCGCTATCAACGTCGCTAACTATGAGGAATATCGTCGCTGATCGTCACTAAACGTCGGTACTGTAGCGACGTAGAAAAAGTCGCAGAACGTCGCCATATGGCTCTCAAGCCAGGTCAGTATCGATGCATGTTAAGTCGCTTAATGTCGCTAGTACACGTCGATAAATGATGACGCTTTACGTCGCTAGCAGTCGCTGAATTAGCGACGTAGCAGCGTCGCTAAAGCTCGTCGCAATAGCGACGTATTGCGACGTTTTCTTGTTTAGCGACTAGGTTAATCGCGACTACGTGTATACGTCGCTAAATTCGTCGCTAATAGGATTTAGCGATGTAATTTCCCTATTTAGCGATGCCTTGAGGCGTCGCTAATTTGACAGATTTTAGTAGTGATTTATTTCTAAAATTGAACCTAAGAATGTTTTAGAAGCTTTTTCTGATGAATTTTGAATTTCTGCTATGCAAGAGGAACTTAACCAATTTGAACGGAATCAAGTTTGGGAACTTGTTTCTAGACCTATTGATCATCCGATCATTGGTACTAAGTGGGTGTTTCGAAATAATTTTGATGAGAATGGCTCAGTCACACGCAACAAAGCACGTCTAGTAGCTCAAGGCTATAATCAAGAAGAAGGCATTGACTATGATGAGACATATGCTCCAGTTGCTAGATTAGAGTATATTCGTATGCTTTGTACTTTTGAAAGTTTTCATGGTTTTAAACTTTTTTAAATGGATGTTAAAAGTGCTTTTTTTAAATGGTTTTATAAAAGAAGAAGTTTTCGTAAAACAACCTCCAGGCTTTGAATATTTTAAATTTCCTGATCACGTATTCAAGCTTCGGAAAGCTCTCTACGGTCTCAAACAAGCACCCCGTGCAAGGTATGGGCGTCTTAGTTCTTTCCTACTTGAACACGATTTTTCAAAAGGGAAGGTTGATTCAACTTTGTTTATAAAATCTTTGGACAAAAATATTTTACTAGTGCAGATGTATATATATGATATAATCTTTGGAGCTACTAATGAGATACTATGTAACGAGTTTGCTAAGTGTATACAGAGTGAATTCGAAATGAGTATGATTGGAGAATTATCATTCTTCCTTGGACTGCAAATTAAGCAGAGTTCATAAGGAATTTTATTAATCAAGCCAAATATACAAAAGACTTGCTAAAGAAATTTGATATAAAAAATGTTAAACCGATTGGCACTCCAATGACAACGTCTACAAAGCTTGATATAGATGAAAGCGGTACAGCAGCTGACATACGTAAGTACAGAGGTATGATTGGTAGTTTACAATACTTAACTACTAGTCGTCCAGACATTATGTTTGTGGTATGATTATGTGCTAGATATTAGGCTTGTCCTAAAGAATCACATGTAAGTGCTGTTAAGCGTATCTTACGATACCTTAAAGGAACTTTAACAACCGATCTTTGGTATCCCAAAACTGATTCGTTTGACCTGATAGGTTACTCGGATGCAGATTTTGCTGGATGCAAGGTTGATCGTAAAAGTACCAGCGGTACATGTTATTTTTTAGGAAATTCATTAGTCTCCTTATTTTCTAAGAAATAAAATTCAGTTACATTATCAACTACTGAAGCTGAGTATATAGCTGCAGGACATTGTTGTGCACAAATTTTGTGGATAAAACAAACTCTGGAAGACTTTCAATTATCCTTTCATCATATTTCCATTTACTGTGATAACACTAGCTCTATTAATCTCACTAAGAATCTTATATGTCATTCACGCACTAAACACATAGAAATTAGATATCACTTTTTGAGAGACCATGTTTTGCAAGGTGATATTGTTTTAGAATTTGTTGATACTGAACATCAACTAGCTGACATTTTCACAAAGCCTTTGGCTGAAGATCGATTTAACTTTATACGAAGAGAATTAGGAATTCTGGATGTTGAGGTAATATAATATAATATTATTATTTAATGAATATGAATTTGCTAAATTTATTTTGGTTATAAACCGAAAGGGCCCTTCTGTCACACAGGTGTAAATAACCTGAAGCGACACAGTGTACTAGTCTTCGGAGTACCGCTAGCGCGATCCGGACCCTACAGCTAACCCAAAATATTTATGGCAATTTATGGGTAATTAATTAATAAATATTAAATTATTTTCTTCAACACAATTAATTCTAATTCACTTTTCGTATTTATGTTAAAAACTATCACATTGTTTCCAACAACTGCCTTGAAACCCTAGAGACCGAACTCAGTCAGAGTTCTGGCCGAACTCGATCTGGGGGATTTCAAATAGAAGCTGGACAGCCGAGCCCCCTCCCTTATATTTAATCCCTTTTTATCATCTTCTTCCTCATCACAGCAGCATCAAACCCTACCGAAAACCCTAACCCTAACCTTCTTGTTCTCCCTCATCTAAGCTCTTCAATCTCTCAAACTTCGGATTCGGAGCTCTCTCGAGGTTCTCTTCCACTGTCTACCATCAATTTCAGTATATCTCTCTTTTCTTTTCGTTTAATTTTTATATGGCTCCCAAACAACCTATTTCTTCTCAAAAGAAGAGGAAAGTTGATGAAGGTTCGTCCTCGACTCCTCGTGAGGCGGCCTCGTTTTCTCTTTACACTCCTTCGAGACCCGACGGAGATTTCTTCGATGAATTTATTTTTATGTCCCAAGAAGCTTCGGACTCTTGGTTCACAGACTTTCATTAAAAAAAAATCTGTCCGGGTGCTCCTATCAACTTTACGTTATTTCCTGATCACTCTAGTGTATTCACATACCATCATTTGCAAGAGTTAGTTCAATCCACCTTTCCCGTTTATACCAACGTCATTCGCATGTTATATTGTAATTTCTCGGTCACAAAGGGCACGGTGAAATCAAAAGTTAGCGGAGTCGACATCGAGTTTGATGTCGATGATTTAGCAATCATTCTCTACGTACCCAATGAAGGGGAAGCACTTGTCGAAATCACCTCAGTTGAGTTTCCCGAGGGGACAACTTTTGATTCCTTCCGTGATTCGCTCTGTGAACCGAATCCTCGACCCCATGGCACTCTTCCCCCTAGACATATGAATAACTACTTCTATGATCTCCATCGCATGGTGTTCTCCACTATCCTTCCTAAGAACACTGCCACGGATGAGATTTCCTACCTAGAACTCTCAGCGATTTATCATCATGACTTTCATGTTTCTTTTAGTCTTCCCAAGACTATCATCTCCGCTATGGATCGTTGTTCCAAGACTTGACGCCTTCAATACGCGATGTACCTTCCTATCATCTTTCAGTATTTTAAGGTCAGTCTTGAGGTCTGTGTTGAGGATGCTGCTCCTGCCTATCTTCATGACCAATGTCGCCCAGCTCAGCCTGCACAGATTTCACCTCCTGTAATCACTCCCACTTCCACTTATTCTCAGGCTACTCATCCTCCTGCCGGTGTTACTCTTGAGTCCCTTCAGACTCTCATGCTGGATCAGTTCTGTGCTATAGATTTCCGTACTACCCTTCAGCTCCAGGCCATCCCGAACACGGTTCATGATTTATCCTATAGCCTTGCTCACAACCCTAGAGGCCCCATTCCTATGGTTCATAATCTGACCCGGCTTGGCTATCACATTGATGACCGTGAGGCATAGTGTTACTTTGATCCTGTGGCTGCTCGATATGACCCCAACCGATATGTTGAGACTGGTCCTTCTGGTACTGTTGGTGCTGCAACTGATGATGAGGAGGAGGAGGAGAAGGAGGATAGTTGAGGATTTGTTATTCCTCGTGATAGTTCAGTGACTTTGTTATATTTTGACTTTATTTTAGTTGGCATGTATTAGTGATAAATGTTTCTTTCAAGCATTATCAGTTATGACTTTTTCAGTTTTCCTTTTCTGTGTGATGTATGCAAAACTTTTTTCAGTTTATGCTAGTATTTCCATTATTCCATTCATGTCTTCTATTATGCTATACCATTTTTGCTATTATAACAAAACAGGGGAGTAAGATTGATTAAGATTGATAAAATTCAGTAAAATTGATTTAGATAAGATTCATTTAGATTTGATTCATCTTGGATACAACTTACGATTTCTGATGATTATTTACTGTATTACTAATTTGGTTTGAAAGAATTTTGGTTTAGACTCTACAGATACAGATTCAGCAGAATGTTTTATTACGGTAGAGTAATAAGACTTGACCGTACACTATGGGGGAGCATTGAGCATTGTACCATTTTTTGACGGACAAAAATCTACTACCGTACCTTCCATACTCATCAAGTCTACTTCCACTTCAAGCTGAACTTTTCCTTAAGTATCAATTGTAGTTTTGTCACATTATCAAAATGGGAAAGATTGTTGACACATTTAGCCATAATCAAACCGATTTCGATAAGTGTCTTAAAACTTCGATCTCGATATGAAAAGAAACAAAGAATGCAGATTATGCCGTCTTTGAGATTTTATTATTTATTATGTATTTTTTATTAATTGAGTCTAGATTATTTGTGAATCGGGATCACTGGCAATTAGAAGTCTATCCTAAACCAAACCCATCTTGATTCCTAAACCGAACCAAACCAATTCCTGATTTGATCCTAAACCAAACCAGATCCAAAACCCAAAACTACCCTGGAATTAGGCTAACCGGACTCGGCCAGAGTTCTGTCCGAACTCGGACCGAACTCGGTCAGCAGAATTCACTCCTGGTCAGAAGCTTTACCTATTCTTGTGGATCTCCAACGTTTGAATTTTTGAACGTTGGGGTACCGAGTTCTGCCCGAACTCTATCCTAGAAAAATCTATAAATAGAGAAGAAAATTTTATTTCTAAACACAGATTCAATCTTCATCTTCTCTATCTATTCCTAAGCTTTCTATTCAATTCTCAAAGCTTTAATCTTCAAATCTCCAAGTCAACTCTATTCTTCTAAGAGCCGGTGGTTTCCGAGTAGGAGTTTCGAGTTGTACAAGCTTAGCGTATAAAAGCTTTCTTCAGAAAAGTGTTGAAGTTTGTTCGTGGGTTTCGGATAAAAACACGACGGTGGTGAAGTTGGCGTGTCCTTTGGAGCAAAATACGTGGTGTAATCTCTATTTCAAATAGTGGATTCAAACATCGGGTTGAGTACTCTGGACTAGTCCTCACAGAGGGAAACCAGTATAAATCTGTTGTCTTTGCGTATTGCTTTCTCGTCCTGATTTTACTGACTTACTTGCAATTATTTTATATATATATATATTGCTTCACCTGCTTAGAGTTAAATTTTTAATTGCTAAACATTCTCCGCTGCACTCTATTCATCCCCCTCTAGAGGTGCCATTGTTCCTACACATGAAAGGTTTACTAATCACCGTGCTACTACTTCAGTACCATAGGATTTCGGTGCCCTTTCAATACGTTATAGCAAGCCCCCACTAAAAGTCCCAAAATCCTGATGTCAGTACGTCGACACCATCCTTTATTCCCCCTAGGACGAATCGGGTCCGTGGTCCCGGATTACCGTTCGAGGAACTACCTTGTGCACAAGTTGTCCATGACCATGCAAGTATATGCAACTTATCTATTTAGAAAACATATAATGCATGATAAAAGATGAATAATTAGGCCACCATTTTCATCCATCTAGCCACCTTTGCCTTGAGCTGAGCTCAGAAATATCAACTACCCAATTCAGGGTCTTAGTGTAATCAACATTCTATATCGACGACAGGATAATAGAATGTTGATTACTCAATCTTTTTCCCACATCTTTGATACCATACATCTTTCCAACCAAAACTCAATGTACTCACTGCCCAATTCTCGAGAATTAGCATCTATTTTAGCATACGTTCATCGAGCTGAGGTTCGACATACTCACCGTCCAAGTATTTGGAACTTTTGCTTCACTTGTCATGTATTTCATTACAATAGCGCACAAGCATACAATTCATCATTGAGCAACAATAGTTTACGGGACATGTGATTATTATCTTTCTAGGTTCCATGCAAGATAGCATTTAGCACTCAACACGAAATCATAGCATAGAGTCCTTTTATTAAGCGTAAAGCTAAAGGATCTTTGAAGGGTTCAACACTACTCACATTTATAAGACGATTTTCGCCACAATCGTATAGCCTTCCAAGTGATCTTTTGCATAATCCCAAGTCCATCAATGCTTAATCGAACCAACCAGCCATCACAAGGCACCGTGTGGGTCGGGGCACTACAGCCGCGATTGTGGAACATGACGATCCCAGACAACTCTCATGAACAAAGAAAAAGTGTGCATGGAAAATCAAAAGTGTTATCCCGATAAACCCAAGGACCACTAGTGTACTATGTGTGTTATTGTCTGAATATGATTCAAGAAGTCTGATTCAAGACATAGTCCATCAAGAATTTCTACAGATAAAGACAATAGTTAATAAGTGAGATTCAAGGCTATATTCCATCTCACCTATTTCAAAGTATTCATTTGCCCAAAAAAATTGAACTTCTATTCTCTTGAATTTTGTTCTCTCTGTTTTCGAACGTTGGTTTTTTTTTTCTTTTTTCCTTGGGGGGTGTTATATTTCTTGTAGAAAAACCCAACTTCCTAACTCTTTAATTTTGACTGCTTTAATATTTATTTTTCTATTCATTGGAATTTTATTGGCTAGTGTTTAATGACCAAATGACTAAATAACTAGCCATTAAATCTATTAAAATCTATTGAATATGAAGGAAAAGGGGATGTCTGTATATGTATCCATATTTTTAGTGTTGTGGGAGACACTTGGGAAAACCCATCTCTTTTCCCTCTTTGTTCATTCTTCATTCTTTCTTATAAACTGGGAACAAACTTTTCTCTCTATTCTTCCTCCTTGATCTCAAATCAAAATCTAAGTTTTCATCGTAGTTTCTGGACAAAGTTAAGTTCGGTCCGTTTCTCTTGAAGTTGTGTGTAGCAACAGGAAGTCGGTAGCAAGAGGGATTTATCTCTAGGAGGATTCGAGAATATATGTCTGCATATGGACCTCGAATAATCTCTAATTAGGGCAATACTATATGACTTTCCCATAGATCGGTAACACTAACTTTACTACTTGTTTAGTAGGAAAATAGTATTTATCTAACATAAGCATATTTTATAAAATAGTGAAGCTCAATTTAAGCCTAATAATGGTCACGTTCAGCTACAAGAATTGTATCCTGACCTTCAGTTTATCTACATAATTATCATCATTTTCCATATTAAGCACATCGTATAGAGCTTTATACAGTTCTATATTCCAATACATAATGCGGCTTGGAACGGCTCCAAGTTGTCCAAGCCGTATGTATAAAATCAACCATTTAATTTAAATACGGAAGATAAAAATTTAAAATTAACTTACTTATAACCAAACCCTTTTTTTTCCTTCACAAAACCGAATACCCCGATCATATAGAAGTTACGCAACAAAACACTTCGTAAGAGAGAAACTAATTTTTCTCTTTTCTTCTCCACCATCCATGTCACATAAATTATTCTCATTCCTTTTTCTTCCTCCTCATCTCGGCCATGCTCCCCATTGTGTTGGTGTGTGGCCTCAAATCCCTTGTAGATATTGACTTTACATGTAAGTTGACATTTTTTAATTCAATCATCATCTTATAATTGATAGATGAATTATAATTTCCTCTAAATTCTCTCATGCTATCAACTTCTTTATCTTTCTTTCTCTATTTTTTTGGATGTCACTTTAAAAATTAGTTATTGTGCAGTAGAAATGTTAAAATAAATAATTAATATATACATAAAAATATGCATCATACATCAAAATTTCATAACTTGAAACATTATAGAAAGATTTCAATCCAATTTCAATACGATTCTAATTTCATAACTTGGAACAGTATATGTGAAATTTTTCTACATTTTAATCCCTCTCTCTTCTATGCACAAATTTTAATTAACCTATATTCAATATTTAAACTAACTATATGTTATTATCCAAACATATATTCAAATTTCTAATAAACCAATATTAACTAAATATATTTAATATTAAATATTATTTAAACTAACTACATAGTATCATTTAAATATATGTCCAAAATTCTAATTTAATTGTTTTAACAATGGTTCTATGCACATGCACGTTACTAGTTACCTATAATAAACACCACTAGCTACAATGCCAATGACATGTTTCTAGTATAAACTCCATTAGCATACTTCCTGCTCATTCTTCATATTACACCCTAATGTCAGAAAAATCATAACGTACCAATGTGAGCTGCTAGACTTATTACATAAAGAAGTAATAATTCATCGATCAATTATAAGATGATGATTGAATTAAAAAATGTCAACTTAACATGTAAACTCAATATACCCTCAACTATTTTAATTTTTCAACTTGATATCCTGAAAAAAAAAAAAAAAATACCTCTAATCTCAACACCCCCAGTGCACCCCCCCCCCCCCCCCCCCCCCCCCCCTCCTTCCAGCCACCGTCCGCCCCCAACACCCCCCTAACCCCCTTCTAGCCACCGTTTGCCCCCTCCAGCCATCGCGCGCATCCAGAGAGTGGGGGCGGTGATGCAACCGGGGTGTAGGGAGCGGGGACGACGGTGGGTCAGCCAAGGAGGGGGGGGTGTTGGAGGTGGCCGGAGAGGGCGGGGCAGAGTGGGGTGGGGGGGAGTGGTGTGCCGGCAGGGGGGGAGGGGTTGGATTATGTTAAAATTGAATGTGAGGGATAATTTTGTCCTTTTTGAAATTTTGGGTATCAAATTGAAAATATTAAATAGTTGATGGTATCAAATTGTCGAACAAAAAAAGTTTAGGATAATGTTAAAAACAGAAATAGTTAAAGGAATCAAGTTGTAATTAAGCCACAAATTTATAACGGCATCCACTTGTTTAATTTATGGTTATCCAAATGTATGATTTACAACATTCATGAATTTTTTTCCCCTTCATTTTCCTTCTCCTTTTTTATAGTTGTATCTACTTCTCAGTTAGTATAAGTAACTTTTAAGAAGAATTTTTGACGATTGCATCTTTAGTAAGCTTCAAGGATTCAACAAAGTCATCGAGAAGTCGATTAGGATCAGGAACTGTGCTCTCGTCGACGGCCAGGACCAACTTGATCTTGTTCATGTAACTCTGGAAGTGAAGCGTGACTGCCTGTCCAAATTTTCAAAACGCCAATTTTCATTTGATAAATTAATTAGCATGCATGCATGCATGAACTAAAGTACGTAAAAGATTTGATACCAGGAACTTACATGGGGGTGCCCATAGACGGTGGGAGCAATATAGACCAAGGGATGGCCGTAAAATCCGATCTCTTCCGTCGGTCCGGCGACATTGGAGAAAGATACAGTGGTGTTCCGGAGCATTGTGTGACACAAGGATGCTGCTGCCTATTTGTCCATCAAAATAAACCAGTGATTCATCACATGAATTAGTATCCTATGTTTCATGAATATTACATGACTACCGTTATTCCGAAATATATATATTGATCACCACTCTCCTTTATAAATTGGATTTTGTTGACACGTGGCCTAAGGACACGTGTTAAAGATAATTAATATATAACTTCTTTTTTTTTGAAAATTGTTATCAAAATTCAATAATCATTAAAAAAATAGTTGTTTTGCACTGGAAAATGTAATCAAGATTCAATGCCAAAAAAACATGCATTAAAAACTTATCTTATTGGGTCTTGATGACATTTTTTAATTCAAAAAGTTAATTTTTAAATGTTTATTAGGTGTTGATAACAATTTTCAAACTTAAAAGCTATGTATTAATTATCCTTAATACGTGCCCTTAGGACACATGTTAACAAAATCCTTATATGTTGGGAAAGAAACGCGGAAACATTTCCCCAAACTAGATAGTACCTGCGAGAGAACCGAGCAATACAACGCACGAACCAAAAAAATACCAAAAACAAACCACGCAGACACAGAAAATTTTTGGCGTTGAAAACCCTTACGGAAAAAACCACGGGACGATCGGAGTCCAACCTTGAGAAGCCTTCACTAATGAAATAAAGGAGTACACCCTCTACAAACTTCTCCCAATCCAAATCGGATCCCCACAACACTTAGAAGCAAGAATAATGATTACAAGGCTACGAAGAACAAAGACGACGAGTAGATAGTACCCGAACACGATCCTCCTTCGAAAATGGCCTTCAATCCTCCTTCTTCTCTCCCCAAGTTGCAATGGCACTCTTGCCTCTTTTCTCTCTCTTGTTGTTCAATGTTGTGTTGTGATTAGGGTTAGGAATAACCATGTATAAATTTCTTAATCCGCAGCAAAACCTGGACCGTAGGATACGATCCAATGGTGATCAATCACCCTGAAAAACGCTTCAGCCCCGACAACACAGAGTTCGGCCAGAACTCTGTCCTGGGGCAGAGTTCGGCCAGAACTCTGTGTCTGGCAACTAGCAAGGTTCTGGAACCAGAACACAGAGTTCGGCCAGAACTCACTCCTGGGGCAGAGTTCGGCCCGAACTCTGCCCCCCTTCTTCCAGCAGCTCCCAAGTGTCTCCGTCATCTCCGACTGGCCTCGTCACCTCCCCGAGTTTCTCTGACACACAGACGGCGCTCGTCGCACTCCGGAGTCTTCTCCACATAGGTTGGGAACCCCACCCACTCCAACAAATCTCCCCCTTCACAACTACGTGGAGGAGGTCGTCATCCCGACGATCTGCTTGCAGTACTCAAACTTTTCCCTCGGTAGAACCTTCGTGAGCATGTCCGCTCCATTGTCATCAGTATGAACCTTCTCAAGCGTCGCGTCCTTCTTCTCAACTACATTCCCTATCCAATGATACCGAGTCTCGATGTGCTTGGACCGACTATGAAATGTCTGGTTCTTCACAAGGTGAATAGCACTCTGACTGTCGTAAAGCAAAGTATACTGCTCTTGCTTCAGTCCCATTTCCTGCAACAGCTTCTTCATCCACAGCAGCTCCTTGCAAGCCTCCGTCGCCGCAATGTATTCTGCCTCCGTCGTCGACAAGGCAACACACTTCTGCAACCGCGACTGCCACGATACCGCTCCTCCGGTAAACATCATCACATAGCCCGAAGTCGATCGTCTCGTGTCTACATCTCCAGCCATATCAGCGTCGGTATATCCAACCAGCTTCGGCTCGTCACCACCAAAAGAAAGTCTGTAAACCCCCTAAAATTTTTACTACAATTTTTATTTTTGGTGTTAATTTTGTTTTTCGTATTTATACGTAGCGTAAGAGTTCGCATCTTTCGTATTTGCTCGACGAGTACGAATTTTTGCGAGCGTACATATTTTCACTTGAAAAATATTTATTTATAAAATTATTTTTATAGGAAAGTACATGTTCAAATAAATATAATAAATATTTTATTTTATAAAAGAGTTATTTTCGTCATTAAAGATAAGCGGTAATTTGGAAAATTTTGATTTATATAAAATATATTATAGATAATTGCGAAATTTGAAATTTGTATAGTAACATATTTTTGTTATTTATATAGAGCTATTTTATGATTATTTATCATGATTTTCGAAATTATTATTATATTGTATTTTTGGAAAACATACTTTGAAATTTTTGTGACAATTTAAATCTTGAGTTGAATTTTGGATTTATTTAAATTAATATCTATATTTGGAATTTGAATTATCTTATTTTAAACTAAAGGATGTAAATTAATTAGGTTTAAATTTATTTCGATTGGATATGATTAAATTGCTTTAAATTAAATAAGGTGATATCTACGATTTAAACATCCCAATCCTTATCCTAATGGGAATTCCCACCTCCTATATATAGGAGAGGTACTCCTCCATATTTTTCACCACATTCAGATGTGCATCGTGTCCGTGTCGTCTTTCCCTCTACTATACTTTTCTATTACAAATACATTAATATCCTCGCGTCCGACATCCCGGACGCATCCAAATTCCTAAACCTAACCCAATTTATGAATCCGTGTCGACATCCCGACACAGACCGTGCAAGCCCTGTCCGACCCCTGCCACCATCCCAGCATCACCTCCTCGGTCCGCCACAGCACCACCCCCAATCACCACAACAACTCCCGACACTGCCGCCTCCGCCACGACGTCCCGGCTCGAATCACCAGCACCGTCACCACCTGCCATGACTCACCAACCACCACCGTTGCCCCACCATCTCCCCTGGCACACCACCACCATCTCCGACAACATCACCGCCCTAACCACCAACAACAGAAGGAGGAAGGGAAAGAAACCCTCACCGAGCCGAACCGGAACTCCGCCGCCCAAACCCCGGCGCTGGACCGCCGACGTCTGCCCTCCGCCGTCCGACTTCCCCGCTTCCTTAGAGCCTCGCGACGTCGGCTTCATCGCGCCACCAGGCCGGCGACCTCTCGTCGTTGACTGTACGGAGCACCGCGCTCCACCAAAACCTCACCGTCGTTTTTCGTAATACCCCTCCGAGCTCCCTCCGACTGTGCGCCGCCTCGCCGAAGTCCCTATGGCCGTCGACTCAGCCGCGTCGCTACTGCGGTGAGTCCCGTCCGGCCTCAACGTCGGAGTCTCCAGGCCGCCGCTCGGGACCACAGCGCCGCTCCGTCTCCTCCATGAGCGCGCCACCCCGAGCTCCGTCGACCGATGCCGCGCGTCGCTTCGCCATAGGTAACACCCTCCCCCTTTCTCAAATCTCTCACTCCTCTCTCATCTCTCTCACTCACTTTCCCTTTCCCTAATTCCCCTATCTCACCGCCCTAAATTTTTTTTTCGTTTCTTAAACAGCAGTGAGCTGTTTGGTTTGTAGAAGTTATTATTATTATTATTATTATTATTATTATTATTATTATTATTATTATTATTATTAATGTTGTTAATATTATTATTATTATGATTCTTATTATTTATTACTGTTAAATTATTAATAGTATTATTATTATAAAGTGGAGAAGGAGTTGTGGTGTTCTTTTTGTTTATTTTATTGTTATTATTATTATCATTATTATTTATTATTAGTTTTATTATTATCATCATTATTACTATTGTTATTATTTATTATTATTATTAATATTATATCACAAGTATTATTTTTAAAACTTTTGTTATTGTTATGATTTATATTATTAGAATTATTATTGTATTATTCTGATTATTTAAATGAATTTGATAACACATATTTTCCAAAATTATGTTGACACCACTCAATAGCCCTAAAACTATTTTTTTTATTTTATATTTTATTAAAATAGTTTGACTAACAAAAAGTTACTTTTCTACAATATATATATTCCAAATTTTTACCTAAAAGTATTTGTTAAATAAAAGGTAGTTTCCAAACTATTGTATATATAGATTGTTTTCAAGTATTTACCAACAAAATCTAGTTTCAAATAATATAAATATTTTTATTTCGAAGGTATATTTTTTGACTAAAGAAATAACTTTCCTAAACCAAATACTCTCTCCCTGCTTGGTTGTTCGTAATTATGACTAACTAAATCATTTCCTACATTGTCGAAACCATACTTCTTCATATCGACCCGGTTAGCCAAGCTATCTGGACATTATCATGATCGTCGCATCACACCAGACGGTAACCCAGTCAAGACACCTTGCCACTACTGTTTAAATTTCCTGCTCAATAACATGCATGTTGTGTTTATTTTTAAGTTGTTCTTTTAAAGTATATGTAGATGCAAATTACTATATTTTATGCAATTGACTTAGAGTTAAGGGACCATCATATGTTTAAGTGCATCTCATAAACTGTCACGATGTGCCACGGGTTGTGTGTGAGTTGTGAGTCGCATATAGATACGGACTTGCGTACCGATCGTACATCGGTGCGTATAGGCCGTGCGTTAGGATATAACTGTCAATAGATTGTGTAGAAGACTTGACGGTTATTAAGGATTAAACAGTGTCGTGGAGACGACGCGTGTATAGTATCATTGGGGGGGAGGGGACAGTTATTAGCGTAGGGGCTACATTTTATTTTTACACACATTTTGGGCCGAGGGTGACTCTTATGAGCACTACTTTCTGTCCAAGGCCGATAGTGACTCGGATGAGCGCTACTTACTGTCACTCTTTATTTACTCTGCTGAGCCTACAGCCCCTGCGTAGAACGTTGTCCTCAAAGTGCATATCACCTAGAATGGGTAGGAACCTTTACTCATGCATACTTTTCTGTTGAGCTTTTATTATTCAGTTTATTGGCATGATATTATGTGTCTTGTTACGTCCCTCTGAGGACCTGGTGATCTCTCCAGGTGTGTGTTTCGTGATTTCTTGCAGGTGCTCTAGCTAAGGCCATTCCTTCCTCCGTGATGATTGCTCTTGGGCTCGTCACTTGCTCTCGCTTGCTAAATTCTTTCTCGTATATTTTTCCATATTTAATTTGGTTGGTAGTGGACTTTGTCTCCGCCCAACTATTGTGTACATGACAAACTTAAAGTTGTTTTTATATTATTATTTATCTTTGTGGATGAGATTTAGTGTCTTGGCTTTCTACATTTACAGCTTATGTATATATACGAGTCGTATATTTACTCGTATGTATACAGCCGGCATGATACGTAGCTAGTCTCAAGTATTTGGGACTGGGGCGTTACATATTTTTGTGGTGGCCCATGCAGGTCTATGTCACTTCGACTACATAATTGTACCGATGTGGGCCTGCAATATAGGATTTGAGTCTAGAATCTCATCCACCTACTTGACCTCCTTTCTTGACTTCAAATTTTGAACTGTTGTTCGACCTCCTTGATTTGCATCCTGCTTAAATTCCTCCTACCGTAAATTCTTACCTTTCGTGCTTAGTGACAGTTAGAAAGATGACTACACTACTATATACTTATTGGTCAACCATATGGCTAGAAGGGTTACATTGGCAATTGGAATACATTTAAGACTCTAATGGAATCAAAAAGACATTTTTTTAAAAAAAGTGTGATTTACTTATTAGTAATTTGTAAAATAGGATATCTAAGGAAGTTGTAATCTTGAGATTTCTAAGTAGTGATCATAAGAGGATTGATAGGATTTTATTTTTATGCTGCAGAAAGATAGTTGGAATCTATACACAATTAATTTAAGAAATTGTTTTGATTTTCGAATTTTGATATTTATGATCTATTGGTTATAGCTATACGTCTTTGAGCAAATATAAAACTGATTTCAATTTCAAGTTATGATATTTGTGATTTATTGAGTTATAGTTATACGCCTTTGAACAGTTATAAATTTGGTTTGAAAATGATCTTGGATTTTAAATGTAGCAGTAGAAATTATTCTCGTACAACTTACGATTAGTATGTTTCTTAAATTTTAAATTTTAAATGGAAGCAGCAATTTTTTTTTTTTGGGTTTAAAATATTTTGGAATATATAAAATAATTTTTGATGAAGATTTTCAAATTTTAACTTGTGGCATGTGATTTAGATTTACAAATCTATTTAGATTTTGAGTAAAAAGGTTTTGATTGAGATTATCAATAAATGGCAAAAAAAAAATTCATGTTGTCGGATTAGGGTTGATAAGAGCATTAAGATATTGAACTTCAATTTTGAGATTGTTTTTCTTGCTAAGAGTCTTTTGTAGTTATTTGAAAAATTTTGGGTTTTAAAATTTTAATTGATTATGAGATTTTTATGGATTCATGAATTATGAACTCTTGATAGTTGGATTTGAACGTTAAGTTTTGGAAAAAGTTAGTAGTAACATGGTAAAAGTTTACTTTGAGATTATTAAAGGAAATGAAATTGTTAGACATAATCTAATTGGACATCTTAGAGTAAATACAATTTTGGGTGGTTTATCGTTTTTTTTAAATTTTTATTAAGAGACTTTTTGAGGAAACTCCAGTTAAAAATTTTTACCACTAAGATAACTCTAATGAGTTAGGAGTATTCCATACTAATTGCCATATCCCTCACGACCATGATAGTAGTGTACATACAAGTGTTGTTAGTCATCTCCAAGATCATATGGTTATATTCCAATCTTGACTCCCTCGGCATTCCCTCAAATCTAGATTTTGTCGTGACTTTCTAACCATTTGAAACTTGAGAAATAATTAGATTGTTCCTTGATCATACCCCATCAAGCGGCTGTCATGTCTTTAGAAATTGTATTCCTAACTTATTTTACCTCGATCTACTAGAATCCAAATTATCTTTATTTCATGCTTTAACTTGGTCATTTATTTTGTGCGTTAATCAATATCTCATGAACGCCCACTTTCTATTTTAAATTCTTTTGTGTCCTTTACCGTGACTTTGATATTTGGAGCACAACACTAGACTTTTCCTTCCCACAAATTTCACAAGCAAGACCTACACGAGCCCACCTTCATGTAGGTATGTCACGTGCCACTAAAACACGTCTTCTTGTACTCTAATTTCATATTGCGACTTTCGGGTCAAAAAGACTGGACTCTAATCCCTACCGTGAAACCAATATACTTTTTAATTATAGATGAGACTCGACCTCGACTCAATTCTTTCCACCCGATGTGTAATGCTTGACTTGTGCTTTACCTTGATTGCTTGACCCATTGACCCCTTTACACTACTACTTTAACTCTTGTAAGTTGGGTAGAATACCTCCCGACCTAACCAACCTTTTGTGGACCACATTGATAGGTTCACTTGGACCATAGAATTCAGTGGACCCTAACTTGTCTAGTCAACCAAGCCGACTGCATAGGCCCAAATTTCGGGCGGAACTTAGATTTTATAAGATCTTGGACTAATTGACTACTTTCATCATTACCCTTTACTTATTATTTTATCTACCTATGATACTAAAATAACTTAGTTTTGCAAGCTTATTCTTTATCAAGCTTGATCATGACATATGTTTAATGTGGGCGCCCACTAATACATTGTCTAATCGGAACCGACGTATTATGGTCTGATCAACCATAGTGCACTTGGTTCGCTTTTTGTATATTGATTCAACGTGGATGGAGACATAGTTAAACTTGGCCCTAGAGTCTCCCCCGCGACTGCCTTGGCAATTCTTTTGAACTTATTCGGACGCCTTTGAACCACGTATTCGTATTCGATAATATCGCCTTTGAACTCCTTGTTGCTTTCGTCTTCACCCATTTTAGAAGGACGAAGGCGTTATACTAGAACTTTCTCTAGCCTTCATATCGATTATGACCATACCGTATTATTTTTTTCGGCTCACAATTTCTTACGACATGATTTTATTGAAGCATTGCCACTGTTTGTTCCCCATCGATACCCCCTTGTGCCTTCTCACCCCCAATTAATTCTTAATTTCGAGGACGAATTCTTTTAAGTTGGGTAGGATGTAAACCCCCTAAAAATTTTACTATAATTTTTATTTTTGGTGTTAATTTTGTTTTTCGTATTTATACGTCGCGTACGAGTTCGCATCTTTCGTATTTGCTCGACGAGTACGAATTTGTACGAGCGTACATATTTTCACTTGACAAATATTTATTTATAAAATTATTTTTGTAGGAAAGTACATGTTCAAATAAATATAATAAATGTTTTATTTTATAAAAGAGTTATTTTCGTCATTAAAGATAAGCGGTAATTTGGAAATTTTTGATTTATATAAAATATATTATAGATAATTGCAAAATTTGAAATTTGTATAGTAACATATTTTTGTTATTTATAAAGAGCTATTTTATGATTATTTATCATGATTTTCAAATATTATTATATTGCATTTTTGGAAAACATACTTTGAAATTTTTGTGACAATTTAAATCTTGAGTTGAATTTTGGATTTATTTAAATTAATATCTATATTTGGAATTTGAATTATCTTATTTTAAACTAAAGGATGTAAATTAATTAGGTTTAAATTTATTTCGATTGGATATGATTAAATTGCTTTAAATTAAATAAGGTGATATCTACGATTTAAACATCCTAATCCTTATCCTAATGGGAATTCCCACCTCCTATATATAGGAGAGGTACTCCTCCATATTTTCTACCACATTCAGATGTGCATCGTGTCCGTGGCATCTTTCCCCTCTACTATACTTTTCTATTACAAATACATTAATATCCTCGCGTCCGACATCCCGGACGCATCCAAATTCCTAAACCTAACCCAATTTATGAATCCGTGTCGACATCCCGACACAGACCGTGCAAGCCCTGTCCGACCCCTGCCACCATCCCAGCATCACCTCCTCGGTCCGCCACAGCACCACCCCCAATCACCACAACAACTCCCGACACTGCCGCCTCCGCCACGACGTCCCGGCTCGAATCACCAGCACCGTCACCACCTGCCATGACTCACCAACCACCACCGTTGCCCCACCATCTCCCCTGGCACACCACCACCATCTCCGACAACATCACCGCCCTAACCACCAACAACAGAAGGAGGAAGGGAAAGAAACCCTCACCGAGCCGAGCCGGAACTCCGCCGCCCAAACCCCGGCGCTGGACCGCCGGCATCTGCCCTCCGCCGTCCGACTTCCCCGCTTCCTCAGAGCCGCGCGACGTCGGCTTCATCGCGCCACCAGGCCGGCGACCTCTCGCCGTTGACTGTGCGGAGCACCGCGCTCCACCAAAACCTCATCGTCGTTTTTCGCAACACCCCTCCGAGCTCTCTCTGACTGTGCGCCGCCGCGCCGAAGTCCCCATGGCCATCGACTCAGCCGCGTCGCCACTGCGGTGAGCCCGTCCGGCCTCAACGCCGGAGTCTCCAGGCCGCCGCTCGGGACCACAGCGTCGCTCCGCCTCCTCCATGAGCGCGCCACCCCGAGCTCCGTCGACCGATGCCGCGCGTCGCTTCGCCATAGGTAACACCCTCCCCCTTTCTCAAATCTCTCACTCCTCTCTCATCTCTCTCACTCACTTTCCCTTTCCCTAATTCCCCTCTCTCACCGCCCCAAATTTTTTTTTTTTCGTTTCTTAAACAGCAGTGAGCTGTTTGGTTTGTAGAAGTTATCAGCATTATTATTACTATTATTATTATTATTATTATTATTATTATTATTATTATTATTATTATTATATATTAATGTTGTTAATATTATTATTATTATTCTTCTTATTATTTGTTACTGTTAAATTATTAATAGTATTATTATTATAAAGTGGAGAAGGAGTTGTGGTGTTCTTTTTGTTTATTTTATTGTTATTATTATTATTATTATCATTATTATTTATTATTAGTTTTATTATTATCATCATTATTACTATTATTATTATTTATTATTATTATTAATATTATATCACAAGTATTATTTTTAAAACTTTTGTTATTGTTATGATTTATATTATTAGAATTATTATTGTATTATTCTGATTATTTAAATGAATTTGATAACACATATTTTCCAAAATTATGTTGACACCACTCAATAGCCCTAAAACTATTTTTTTATTTTATATTTTATTAAAATAGTTTGACTAACGAAAAGTTACTTTTCTATAATATATATATTCCAAATTTTTACCTAAAAGTATTTGTTAAATAAAAGGTAGTTTCCAAACTATTGTATATATAGATTGTTTTCAAGTATTTACCAACAAAATCTAGTTTCAAATAATATAAATATTTTTATTTCGAAGGTATATTTTTTGACTAAAGAAATAACTTTCCTAAACCAAATACTCTCTCCCCGCTTGGTTGTTCGTAATTATGACTACTAAATCATTTCCTACATTGTCGAAACCAGACTTCTTCATATCGACCCGGTTAGCCAAGCTATCTGGACATTATCATGATCGTCGCATCACACCAGACGGTAACCCAGGCAAGACACCTTGCCACTGCTGTTTAAATTTCCTGCTCAATAACATGCATGTTGTGTTTATTTTCAAGTTGTTCTTTTCAATTATATGTTGATGCAAATTACTATATTTTATGCAATTGACTTAGAGTTAAGGGACCACCATATGTTTAAGTGCATCTCATAAACTGTCACGATGTGCCACGGGTTGTGTGTGAGTTGTGAGTCGCATATAGATACGGACTTGCGTACCGACCGTACATCGGTGCGTACAGGCCGTGCGTTAGGATATAACTGTCAATAGATTGTGTAGAAGACTTGGCGATTATTAAGGATTAAACAGTGTCGTGGAGACGACGCGTGTATAGTATCATTGGGGGGAAGGGGACAGTTATTAGCGTAGGGGCGACATTTTATTTTTACACACATTTTGGGCCGAGGGTGACTCTTATGAGCACTACCTTCTGTCCAAGGCCGATAGTGACTCGGATGAGCGCTACTTACTGCCACTCTTTATTTACTCTGCTGAGCCTACAGCCCCTGCGTAGAACGTTGTCCTCAAAGTGCATATCACCTAGAATGGGTAGGAACCTTTACTCATGCATACTTTTCTGTTGAGCTTTTATTATTCAGTTTATTGGCATGATATTATGTGTCTTGTTACGTCCCTCTGAGGACCTGGTGATCTCTCCAGGTGTGTGTTTCATGATTTCTTGCAGGTGCTCTAGCTAAGGCCATTCCTTCCTCCGTGATGATTGCTTTTGGGCTCGCCACTTGCTCTCGCTTGCTAAATTCTTTCCTCGTATATTTTTCCATATTTAATTTGGTTGGTAGTGGACTTTGTCTCCGACCAACTATTGTGTACATGACAAACTCAAAGTTGCTTTTATATTATTATTTATCTTTGTGGATGAGATTTAGTGTCTTGGCTTTCTACATTTATAGCTTATGTATATACGAGTCGTATATTTACTCGTATGTATACAGCTGGCATGATACGTAGCTAGTCTCAAGTATTTGGGACTGGAGCATTACAAAGTCTCCAATTGGCAGTGCCCTGAAGGTATCGTAGAATCCACTTGACCGCATTCCAATGTACCCTTCCAGGATTTGAAAGATACCTGCTAACTGTGCCAACTGAATGGGCGATGTCTGGCCTCGTACACACCATAGCATACATAAGGCTCCCTACAGCTGAGGCATATGGAACCCGCTCCATATCTTCCTTTTCGTCCTCTGTAGATGGACACTGCTCCTCAGTGAACTTAAAGTGAGCCACAATGGGGCAACTCACTTTCTTCGACCCGTCCATCCCGAAATGCTGAATTATCCAGTGAATGTACTTCTTTTGGGACAAGTGTAGCAGCTTGGACTCTCTCTCACGGCTGATCTCCATCCCAAGAATAGTCTTCGCTGCGCCCAAATCCTTCATAGAGAAGGTCGCGTCCAGTTGGCGCTTCAACTCCGCTATCCTAGTGGCATTTCGACCCACTAATAGCATGTCATCTACATAGAGCAATAAAATAATGAAATCATCATCGGTAAAATACCTCACAAATACACAGTGATCCGACGTCGTCCGTGCATAACCATGCTCCCCCATAAACGACTCGAACTTTCTGTACCACTGCCTCGGAGCCTGCTTCAGACCATACAAGTTCTTTCTCAACCGGCAGACCAAATGTGACTTGTCCTTCTCACAGAATTCCTCTGGCTGCTCCATGTATAACTCCTCCTCAAGATCACCGTAGAGGAATGCCGTCTTCACGTCCATCTGCTCGACCTCCAAGTCGAGACTGGCTGCCAATGCTAGCACCACCCGAATAGACGAATGCTTGACGACAGGCAAAAAGATCTCATCATAATCTACACCTTTTCGCTGACCGTAGCCTTTAACTACCAGCCTCACTTTGTATCGAGAGCGAGTAGCATCATCCGTCTGCTTCACTCTAAACACCCATCGATTTTTCAAAGCCTTCTTGCCCTTTGGCAACCGCACCAGCTCATAAGTGGAATTGGCGTGTAAGGAACTCATCTCCTCCTGCATAGCCTGCATCCACTCCTGCCTTTGTTCGTCTTCCATAGACTCGACAAAGCTTTCGGGCTCTCCCCCGTCAGTCAGTAGCACATACTCACCCGGTAAGTATCTCGTAGATGGTCGACGCTCTCTGTCGCTCCTTCTCAGTGGAGCCACTGGTGATGGCTGTATACCAACAGCCTCCTCCTCTTCAGGAACTGTCTCCCCGGCATTCTCATCCTCCTGAGGAACACCCTAACCACCATCAGCAGGCTGATGATCAAGGTCGGGAGTAACTCCATATACTGGCTCTCCCATAACTGGATCCTCTACGATGTCCTCTGGAAACTGTTCGAAGCGAAATAACTCTAACTCAGGCAATTCCTCAGTCTCAGAAGGCGTCTCGGAATCCTGAGTGTTGGTCATGGTCTGATCCTCGACGAATACCACGTCCCTGCTTCTGTAGAGCTTTCTTCCCACAGGGTCGTAGAGTCTATAGCCAAACTCATCCCGACCGTAGCCGACAAAGACGCATCGTCTCGTCTTCGGCTCAAGTTTGGACCTCTCGTCCTTCGGTACATGCCCGAAGGCCTTACAGCCAAACACTCGCAGGTGATTGTATGACGGCTCTTTGTCGTACCATACTTTGTCAGGCACATCATCCTGCAAAGGAGCACTAGGAGATAAATTAATAACATAAGCAGCTGTGAGAAGAGCCTCACCCCAATAACTGTCCGGCAAGTTTGCTTCTGACAGCAAACACCGCACCCTCTCCATCAGTGTCCTGTTCATGCGCTCCGCTACACCATTGAGTTGAGGTGTCTTGGGCGGAGTCTTCTGGTGTCGTATCCCTTGCTCTCTGCAATAAGCATCAAAAGGACCAATGTATTCGCCGCCGTTGTCGGACCGAACACACAATAACTTCTTGTTCGTCTCTCTTTCAACAGAGGCCTGAAACTCTTTGAAAGTAGGCAGCACCTGATCCTTGGTCTTTAAGACATAGACCCAAACCTTCCTGGAACAGTCATCAATAAAAGTTATAAAGTAAGATACACCACCAATATATTTTACCTTCATAGGACCGCAGACATCCGAGTGAATCAACTCGAGCAACGTCGGCTTTCTTGAACTTGGGTGACTTTGAAAAGACACCCTATTTTGCTTTCCAGCTAAGCAGTACGTGCACTTGTCCAACTTTGTAGACTTAAGCCCTGGAATCACCTTCATGTTTACCAAGTAGCTCATTCCCTTCTCGCTGATATTGCCGAGCCGCCTGTGCCACAACTCGGTAGACGCATCACTGACTGCGTTCACCTCATGTGCCCCCTGTACGCTTCCCTCCATATAGTAGAGACCGGATTTCTTGCTTCCTCTGGCAATCACCATCGAACCTCTGGAAAGCTTCCACTGACTATTCCCGAAGAGACTGAAGAATCCCTCGTCATCCAACCTTCCAACCGACACCATGTTGAAAAGGATATCATGGACATAACGAACATCTTTGAGAACAAGAACTGCACCCGTCTTCGTTCTCAAATGCACATCTCCAACGGTAACCGCCTTCGACACATCTCTATTGCCCATCTTCAACACTCCACAGTCACCTGTCATGTATGTGGCAAATAGTGCCCTATTATAAGATACGTGCGCTGAAGCCCCCGAGTCCACCAGCCAAGAATTGTCATCGCAGGCGAGGTTTGTGATAACCTCATCACCTACGACGATCACATCGCCTCCATGTATCGAGGCCGCCGCTGTAGTGTTCTCATCTTGCTTTCCCTTGTCGCCCTTCTTCTCTCTTCTAAGCGAAACAGTTCCGCTTGATGTGGCCCTTCTTGCCACAGTGGTAACACTCCGAGTCCTCGTAACGACCCTTGGACTTCTTCCTGCTCTTGTCTATGCCACCACCTGGACCCCTGCTTTTGTTCCTTCCGTGGCTCTCTGAAACCAATGCCTCTGAGTGGTGGGATGTGGATGAAGTGCCCTAAGAACGTCTCCGCATCTCTTCATTCAGCACCCTGCTCTTGGCAAACTCCAGACTGACCACGCCCTCTGGAGCAGAAACAATCATAGATACTCGTACGATCTCCTACGAGTCTGGCAATGTACACAGCAGCCATAGTCCCCGAACCTCGTCGTCGAACTTGACTCCCATTAAAGATAGCTGGTCAACCACGCCTTGGAAATCACTCAAGTAATCTGTAATAGACGTCCCATCTTTGTACCGCAGACCCATCATCGTCCGGATCAGGAACAGCTTGTTTACCCCGGTCTTCTTCGCGTACAAAGATTCCAGCTTATCCCACAACGTCTTCGCGTGCTCAATATTGGCAACGTGGTTGTACACGTTCTCGTCAACGAACTGCCTGATATATCCGCACACCTGCATATGCTCGAATTTTCAGTCCTCCTCGAATTTATCACTGGGCTTCTCGGATGCAAATACGGACAGATGCAGCTTTTTGATAAACAGCAAATCTTTCATCTTGCTCCGCCAATAGTGATAGTTGGTGCCGTTCAGGTTCACTATGCGCACCGACTTCGCGTCCATCTCTCCTCTCTAGTTTTCTTGTCAACTCCTAACACCCTTCTGAACTCCAGAACCTGGCTCTTATACCACTTTGTTGGAAAAGAAACGTGGAAACCTTTCCCCAAACTAGAGAGTACCTGCGAGAGAACCGAGCAATACAACGCACGAACCCAAAAAAATACCAAAAATAAACCATGTAGACACAGAGAATTTTTGACATGAAAAATCCTTGCGGGAAAAACCACGGGACGATCGGAGTCCAACCCTGAGAAGCCTTCACTAATGAAATAAAGGAGTACAGCCTCTACAAACTTCTCCCGATCCAAATCGGATCCCCACAACACTTAGAAGCAAGAATAATGATTACAAGATTATGAAGAACAAAGACGACGAGTAGATATTACCCGAACACGATCCCCACAACATTTAGAAGTACGTAGGATCTTCATATTTGATTTGTCTTCTTAACAATTTCAGTTTTTAATGCAAATTTCCATTGAATTACTTCAAGAATTACTTAAGAGTGCGTCGTGACCCTTTCTATTTTTCTCTTCACAACATATTGATATCTTCTTAACAATTTGTATCAACCTTGGTCTTAGTAGTATCCAAACTATATGGTATGGTATGACACAAAATACTTTGAAAACAAGAAAAAGATTTAGCAAGTAACTAGGGGAAATCACAATCTGATAGAACAGCTGCAATAATCAAGATTGAGGATTTCTATTTTGATACAAAAATTTGAAATCAATTTGGCCAAGGAACAAACAAGTGAGAGCAAGCAAAAGTATGTTGATTCAAGAATCTAAGTAGTAGTATAAAAGTTTTATGGAACGAGTTCTTCTTCCTCATGTACGTACCTTGATTCCAAAGAGTTTGACAATCAAAGCACCGCTTGCGTAAGTGAAGATGGCCTCCAAAGAGTTCTTCTTTCTCTTCGCAGTCTCCGTTCCTTTGCGTATGTAGTCTAGAGGGTCCTCGAACTTTACTATAGGAAAACGAAGGATCGTGTACCCGATCCTATTTCCCCATCTAGCTCCTCCGTGTCCCTCCATCATCGCGGCCAGCTCCTACTCATTTTATATATAGCGAACTTGTGAGTTTGAAAATCAAATTACAACATTCCGAAAGGGCTTACATGGATCCCCGAGTTTGGCCTAATGTTGACGAGAACGGTGGTTCGCAGTCGAACGTTTGCCGGAAAAGTGCTCTTATCCTCCGCGGTGTCGTCTATCTCGCCATATCTCCTACCGAGGTAGCGGGACAGAGCAGCCGAGGTGAGGCCGACAAACACTTCGTTCACGGTCTGCATGCGATTTAATATTAGCGTAAATGAAATGGTCACGGACACGGATACTACATGCCTGACACGATACGGATCAGATTCTAGCTAGCTAGCTACTATGTAAGAATGCAATCTTTATTGATCAATGCTATATGCGTTAAGTGCACTAGTGTTGGTGACGATCCATTAATTGGATCAAGTCTGTGATCCATCCAGACACTGCAAAAATCTGGGCTATGTCGTGTCATACGGGTATCATATCAGACACAAATCAAACGCACCACAGATAGGTGGTGTGTCATGTCCTATTTGTGTCCGTGCAACATAGAGGCTATCCAAATAGGACATGTGGATTAGAGGAACTTACACAACCGACGGCATTTTTGACGACCCTTATATCGTCGAAGCTCAGGCTCCGATGGACGATACGCTTACGGCGAAACTGGACGCCATCCTTCCCCTTCAGCGGCGTCACGGTGTCCTTCAAGAAAGTGGACGTGGCGACGAACAGGAGAACGTCCACCAGGGTACGCCACACAAGCAGCAGCACCATCCACGCGGACGCTACGAACGCGGGAAGAAGTCGACTGCCGCCGCCGCCGCTCCGTGCCGTCGGACGTCTCCGAGACTCGGGGAGGGACGGGAGGGAGGTCGGGTCGGAGGTCTTGCGGGTGCACGCGAGGAGGAGGGAGATGAGGGAGACGCCGTCGCCGAGGGAGTGGTGGACGCGGAGCACCGCGACGGCCTCGGCCTCGGAGGTGCGGAGGTTGAGGATGTGGAAGTCCCAGAGGGGCCGGGAGAGGGGGAGGGTGGTGGTGGTGAGGGAGGATACGTATTGCTCGACGAGCTCGTCCGGCGAGGATGCGGCACAAGTGTCCACCTCCAGGTTTGGCGCTACAATGTGGCTGTCGATGACCACCTTCGTCCGGAGCCACCTCTCCTTGCCGTCTCCTGACCCGTCCGATACCTGCACATAAGATGCGCATTGAATTATGACCAAAATATCGTCAAATAAGTAAGATGTACCTACGATAAAATAATTGGGATGCAACTCAAAAAAAAAAATTATTTACGTAGGTCAAAGTAGTTAGCTGTTAGTCAATTACGTTTTCAGTTAAAAGTGGATGAGTTTATACATTAAAGTAATTCGGTAGGATAAATTTTTAATTATGTTAAGATATCGGGGACAACTAAAAATTTCTTCTTTTATTTTTTTTAGGAAATAAAATTTAGTAACATTTTCTCAAGATATCAAGTTTTATAAATTTGATTGGAGAAGTCCCAAGGGATCATTTATTTATTTTTTTTTCCTTTAACAATGTATTTTGGTTATTTTTTTTTACTAAAACAAACAAAACTTCAATTATTTTGGTACAGAGTTTGGCACCCAAACTAAAATATTAATTAGAAAAAGAAAATATATATTATTTGTTCAAGTATTTTGGTTCGAAAAAAAATAAAATATTATCTACGATAAACTGTCAGAACGTTTATGCCTCGTTTGGTTCGCGGAATGGAAGGGAAAGGAAATCAATTCCTTAGCATTTTCTTTCCTTTGAAAAATTATAATTTTCATTGATTTTTCTTTCCGATGTTTGAAAATGTCAAGGAATTTGAAAATGAGGCCTCGTTTGGTTTGCGGAATGGAAGGGAAAGGAAATCAATTCCTTGTCATTTTCTTTCCTTTGGGAAACTTTAATTCCTATTGATTTTCCTTTCCGATGTTTGGCAATGCCAAGAAATTTGGAAAGGAAAGTGAATACTTCAATGTGGGAAAGTGATTCCTTCCTTGGATGGATGAAATCACTTTTCCCCCTAATTTTCCTTCCATTGGGAATCACTTTCCTTTCCTCCTCAATTCCTTGGGCTCCCAAACATAGGAAAGGAATCACTTTCCTTTCCCAAGCTCAAATTCCGGTAACCAAACGAGGCCTGAAGGTGAATACTTCAATGTGGAAAAGTGATTCATTGCTTGGATGGATAGAATCTTTTTTTTTTTCTAATTTTTCTTTCCTTGGTAATCACTTTTCTTTTCTCCTAAATTTCTTTGACATCCAAATATAGAAAAATAATTACTTTTTTTTTTCCAACCTGCTGATTCTGCGAACCAAACCAGACCTTAGAGTCGTCTGGAGAGTTGGTGACCGAAACGCTAGATATTTTGATAGATATTTTGATATTTTGATAGTATTTTGATAGTATTTTTTTTAAGTAAAAAATTAATTGGCTCCACCTGTGCGGGCCAGATTGGCAGAGTGCAGGAGGCCGCCTTCGGGTCAGATATGGGACCTACATGCCAAGTTAGACCTAAAGGAAAATATTTTGAATTTATATAAAGCATATGTGCACGCGTCCTGCACGTATTTTAACTTTTTTTAAATTAACTTAGGAAGACTCTTTAGGAAGTCCAAAGGGTAGTATTCATAATTACTAAGTTGTCCTTATTAAAATTAATGAACCTTTTTTAATTAGTATAGATATGTAAGGGTATTTTCGGAATTCAAAAGTTTCACCATCAAGTTTTCCTATTATATAGTAGTATAGATATAAATACATTGATGACTATATTCAATAAATAAGATAGAATAATCTTTAAAATAAATATGGAAGTAAGGGGAGCAGATCTGCTGTCCTATTTATTCTATCTCAATTCTGTCCACCTTCCTATTATATGTGAACCATCATCCACTTATCTACTCCTATGACCCACATGTAATAGAAAGGTGGATAAAATTGGGACAAAATAAATGCGACAGCAGATCTGTTCCCGAAGTAAGTAGTTTAAATATAAATAATTTAGAATTTAATTGTATATTTTGATAATAAATAATCCTTCTTTTGTGTGTGTGAGATATGTCCTTCGAGATAGTGGTTGTGTTAGGAACATCTTTCGACGGACGGTCCTAAAGATTAGTTCAAAGTCTCACGGGAACTTGAATAGTTAAAGAAGCTAATATATACCGTAAAAAAAAATATATATAGAATGCCTGATATTTGGAGATATAGAATGGCCGTTATTTCGGAATCATATGAAAATGCCTAATAGCGAGTATTATTTTAAGTAGTAGTTCTCACACAACATAATTGAATGAATCAGTTAACAAAGTTGGTATCAGTTACACCTCCACTTTGTTCTCACTTACATCTTCTAAAGTTGGTATCAGTTACACCTCCACTTTGTTCTCACTTACATCTTCTATGTAAAAGGGTACAAGGTACAAGTTTAAGAACTAGTAGTCATGCTTCTTCTTTTTTAAAACAGAAAATTTGCTCTACAAATAACAAATTATAAAAATTTGCTAGAAGATAAAATTTTCATGTACAGATAATTGTAAGGCTTAAACCAATTCTAATTATCTATACCTCCTAACCGTTGTGGGACTAAATTACCAACTCCATTGTCACCTCCTGCACTAGCCTAGTGGTAGAGCGGGGGGCATCCGAGCACAGATCTCGGATTCGAATCCTCTTCCGGGGTGCTGGGTGACTTTGGGCCACAGTCCGACTTGGAGAAAGGACATCCAATATATATATATATATATATATATATATATATATATATATATATATATATATATATATATATATATATGGAAGACGGGATATTACTCTTATATGAGCTATTCCAGGTGGCTTCTATGTGGACCAAAAAAATATTTCAGGTGAATTCTATGTGGACCAATAAAAATATAGCGACTTGTAAAAGAAAATTTAAATAAATTGAAATAAAAGATTTTATGTGGACTAATAAAAATATAGTGACTTGGAATAGAAAATTTAAATAGATAGAAATAAAAGATCCCATAAAGATTTGATAAATAATAACTTACCATATATTTGCCTATGAACTTACCAAATATATTTGCACAGAAATTTAAATAGATAGAAATAAAAGATGCCATAATATTAATGTTAATGTTAATGTAATGTTAATATTAATAGTAATGTTAATGTTAATGTTAACGTTAATATTAATGTTAATCTTAATATTATTGTTATTATTAATTTTAATTTTAATTTTAATTTTAATTTTGAAGGGACAAATGTCATTATTTATTTAAATTTTTAGTCAAACATATTTTGTAGGCACATATTTGGTAAGTTATGTGATCTTTTATTTGTCAAAGAAATGAAAAAGAAACTTTTCTTTCATGGGATGTTTATTTTTATCTATCTAAATTCTAAGACAAACAAATTTGGTAGACAAAGATTTGGTAAATTATTATTTATCAAATATTTTATTTATATCTATTTAATTTTTTCTTCCAAGTATATATATATATATATATATATATATATATATATATATATATATATATATATATATATATATATATATATTATGCATTTTTTTTAAACAATGGGTAATTGTGACGAACTCGCCTCCATTGGGACTCGAACTTCCGACCACTTGGGCCGCATGCATCTCTCTTAACCACTAGGCTAGAGGTCATTTGCATATATATATATATATATATATATATATATATATATATATATATATATATATATATATATATATATATATATATATATATATATATATATATATAGGGAGCGGATCGGGAGCCCCGCCGAAGCCCCGCTCCCCCTTAGCCGTTGGATCGCGCGGGCGGGGGCGGGCCCCACGCGGTCCCCGCGCGATCCGATGGTGCAGGGGGGGCGGGGCTTCGACGGGGCTCCGCGAGCG
>JANAVB010013000.1:9741467-9783967 GCA_029216955.1 Iris pallida
ATAGATTAAAATGAGGAAAATAATTCGAGATTCCCTTCCCAACCCCAAGCGAGCAAAACGGAGATCCCGAGAAAGAAATACACCCACATGACGTGTTGGGTTTTGGTCTTTTACAAAGTGAATTTTAGTCCCACATCGGCTAGACCAAAGGAGTTGTATCTCTATATATTAGCTTTGCTAGTTTAGAGATGCACATGTGGTGTGGAGGTGCACATGGGTGTGCCATGTGGGATTATTTTTCTAATAGGAAAAAGGCCAAATCAACAATAGAAAGCATTCATGCTTTTTGCTCTTGGAAAATTTATTTCCATGGGAGCTAAGCCCCATAGGGGCTTAGCGACTCGGACTCGGACTCGGGCTCATGGGCTCATGAGGCGTAATGTGACATTTTGTTGGTGCACTTTGCACTTAGCACGTCAGCATCGTCGCCGGTTGCGCTCATCCTTACTCCTGTACATGGTGACCTACTGCATCTCTTAGCATTTACCTTACTTGATAGCCTTACAATACCCTTCATTATAACCTGCAGTACCTGCCCTACAAAACCTTTTTGGGCAGGGTTGTTCAGTCCATTTAGGACAGTTGTATTCATTGGGGATATAATGTGGGTTGTTGATAAGAGTTCTCCCTTGACCACTGTTCTGTCCCGACACACCCTGCTAGTGAAGGGTATAATCATATGCGTCTGTCCAAAATCATGTTACTCAGAGTCTTCGTCATGCTAGTGAGCAAGGCTACGATAATCACAGAGTCCTTGACTAAGGCACATACCTCTAGAATCTTGGTATTTAAATTTTTTTGGTCGCTAGGCGCATAGTGCGCTTTAGTTGCGCTCGTTGCGCGAGCCACTTGCGCTGCCACGTTGCGCGCCACAGTTTGCACGACCAGGGTGCGCGCCAGGTTGCGCACAGGTAGCGCACAGGTTGCGCCGGGTGCGCCGGTTGCGCCGGTTGCGCCGGTTGCGCACGTTCCGTACGTTTCGCAAGTTGCGCGCGTGGCGCACGTTGCGCGAGTGGCGCAAGGTGGCGCAGGTCGCGCAGGTTGCGCAGTGCGCGTAGTGGCGCAGGTTGGCGCAAGTGGCTCAGTGCGCGGAGTGCAAGGTGCGCGGGGTGCGCGCAGTTGGCGCAACATGTAGTAGAACGTACGTTTGCACGTTCTGGGCGGTTGCTACATGTTCGGGGTAGTTTTTACCATGTTCCTAACTTTGTGGCAACCGAGCAGTTGCTGCAGGGCCTATATAAGGCATCCTCTCTCTCACAAGGCAATACATATACAAGTAAGAGAAGCCACCACAGAAAGTTTACGAAGTATTTTTTAACACAAGTAAACAGAGAATTTAGAACTGTTCTTTAACACAGTTCTGATCGAAATTTGCTTGCGAATTCCAACAGCCTTCGAGAGAGAGGAAAGGCGCCGCACCAGCGTTACTTTTGCACGAAAGTTCGTGTCCATCCGAGGAGTCAGAAGAGCAGGAGTGTTCCAAGTTCTCCCACGAACTTGCTAGTTCCTGGAAGCTGTTCGTGTAGGGCGAATAAAGCTTTGAGCAACGGTAATTATTCACCCCAGCAGGAGTTCTTCCATCTTTCGCCGGTCACCTTCTTCATTGCTGCCAGTAATTCTGATTGTATCTTCTTTTTAGAAGTACTACGATCGATTGCTGTGGATTACGAAATCTTTTTACATTCTCGTAATACTAAAACGAGATCTTTTTAGATCTTCGTTATATTCACGCAATCTTCCTAGAAGTGTTGCGTTGGAACATTGTTTTTACAATTATTTCATCTTCTCAGTTTTCCATCGAAAAATTGTGCCCCGGCATTAACATGACGTAATAAGAGGCATGGTGGGTCCCACTCTACTGTCCAGAGTTCAAAGACAGCAGAAGTTCTGCAGGCCCACATCAAAAATTCTAAGGGAAAACGTCCTTCCTAAGGACGTTTTCTATTTTTTATTATTTTTTTCGGCTTAACGTCATTAACAGGAAAAAAAACGGAAGATAAAAAATATTAAAATAGAAAATGTCCTTCCTAAGGACGTTTTGGTGCTTTTTTCAGAATTTAATAAAATTGATGCTTTTAATGGAATTTAACAAAGTTTTGATGCTCTGAATGAAAATTTTCGTATATATATATATAGGGAGCGGATCAAAAGCCCCCTTAAAAACCCCCTCACTCTCAGCCGTCCATTTAATGTTAATATTAATGTTAATGTTAATGTTAATATTAATTTTTATTTTTATTTTTATATTAATATTAATGTTAATATTAATATTAATGTTAATGTTAATGTTAATATTAATTTTAATGTTAAGTTTAATGTTAATTTTAGTATTTAATGTTAATATTAACATTAATATTAACATTAATATTAATATTAATATTAACATTAAATGGACGGCTGAGAGTGGGGGATTTTTTAGGAGGTTTTCTAAGAGGGACTTTTGATCCGCTTCCATATATATACATATATATATATATATATATATATATATATATATATATATATATATATATATAGGGAACGGATCAAAAGTCCCCCTTAGAAAACCCCCTAAAAAATTCCTTCACTCTAATCCGTAATATTAATATTAATGTTAATATTAATTTTTTTTAATTTTTATATTAATGTTAATGTTAATGTTAATATTAATGTTAATGTTAAGTTTAATATTAATTTTAGTATTTAATGTTAATATTAATATTAATATTAACATTAATATTAACATTAAATTACGGATTAGAGTGAAATTTTTTTTAAGAGATTTTCTAAGAAAAACTTTTGATCCGCTTCCACATATATATATATATATATATATATATATATATATATATATGGGGGGATAATGTGAACGACTAGCTTAGTATTGGTCCATAGGCTTGTTTCTTTTGGAATAGACTAGCTTGAAACTCTATCCGGTCGATGTGGAATGATTCTCTTTTGAAAAAAAGCCAAAAAGTCTTTTGGAATAGACTAGCCTTGAAACTCTATCCGGTCGATGTGGAATGATTCTCTTTTGAAAAAAAGCCAAAAAGTAGTAACTTCCGAATCACGCAGGAGGAAGAAGCTAGAAAAGAGACTCCCAATCTTTTAGCAAGTTGGGGCATCTTATGATTATCAGAACTTGAAATGATAGTAATCCCAATTTTGTTTCAGAAATGCAATGTCAGTAATCCTATTATTGAATAATATCCAACATATATGTAATAAAGAGTTTACATGCATTTTTTTTATACGTAGAATTATATATGTACTAAAAAAGCTTTTTCCTCTAGTCATTGCTTAGGATGGTATGTTTCAGTTTATTTTTTTAACAAAAGCAGTTTCAAGAGCAGTTTAATAATTATAACAATGACTTATAAATTTTTATTTTTCAAGTTTTGGAAATATTAATGGGAGGTTGCTTTCAAAATTGCAACAGTCGTAAAGGGAAGGACATCTGCTGTAATGCTGTCCCATTTAATCATGTCAATTTCTGTCTCTCTTTCTATCACATGTGGCTCATGAAAGAATATATATAGATGGTGGTCTACATTTAATAAGAAGGAAGCAGAATTGGACATAATTAAATGGGACAGCAGACTGTTCCTGTCGAAAAAAAAATTACGGTGAAATATAGAAGTATAGATTAATTAGTATTATTACCAGGACGCTAGAGAAGCGAGGATGACGGACGAGAGTCTCCTCGAGGCCGGCCTTGACGGTGTCGACGTCGATCCTCTTCGACATCCCCATGATCGATACTATGTGGCAGTTGAAGCTCGGTTGGTGGAACAGCCTCGCCGCCGGACTTAACGGCTCCGTCAACCTCTCCACCTCCTCATCCTCTTCCTCCTTCTTCTTCGGAGTAGTGTTTATTGTCAGCGCTCTCCTCCCCCTCGTTCCGCAGCTCTCTTGCTCCTCCAACCCCATGCCTACCAACTCTTTCATTCCTAATTTTGTCGAGCTTTGCTCACTTAATACAAAAGCTGCGCTTGTGAATTATAAAACTGCCCCTCCGTATCAAATGATAATTACGGAAATGCTTCTCAAGTTTACGAGCAAGTGGCATACCATACGCTGGGCATACGGGTCCAGGACTCGCGGGTCCGATCCGGTCCGAACCGTAATTTGTTCAAACGGAACGGTTCCTCAATTTTTACAAGTAAACGGGACGGGGCGGGACGGGACGTGTTAAATTAACGGGACGGGACGGGTTGCATTTTAAAAATAAACGGGTCTCGACCCGGCCCGTTTATTTTAGAAAAACTTAAAATTTTATATTATTTTCTAATGTTCTCCAACATTATACATTTTACTGTTAGCACTCTGTTGTAAAATTAGAACAAAAGAAAATTCAAATTCAAATGTTAGCACAGGTTAGCATGCACTCTGATGTTAGCACTCTGAAATTTTGCTATTACTATTTAGTACAGGTTCAGAATTCAAATGACATTTTGACATATGTAAACAGTAAATAGTGAACTGTTTATGAAATTTTTAGCTGTTTTTTCGGACCCGTTTGGACCCGCGGGTCGTCACGGTTCGGACCCGTTTAGAACGGGTCGAATCCGTTCCGGTTCCAATATTTTTTGGTCCCGCCCCGTCCCACCCCGCAAATTGACGGGTCAGGTTCAGGTCCTTCAAATTTGGGCCCGACCCGACCCGTGCCCACCCCTAGCTGCCGCTGTTGCGGCGGCTTTTTATTAGAAAAAGCCTAATTATATGGGCACATCCAAAACTTATCATGGTTAGTCCGGATTGCGGCTAGCCCAAACCTTTTTGTTTTTCACAAGGCTAGTCCAATTTTTTGATCATGGCTATCCCAAATCTCCCCTCCCCCCCAAACCCATTTTTTTCCCTTTATTTGCAAAATCCCTTCTCTCTCTTCCAAAACCCTCACCCCTCTCTTCTTCTTCTTCCTCTTCTCCTCCACCTCTCATCAATCCCCAACATCTTCCTCTTCTCATCCACAACTTCAACATTTTCAAAATCTTCCACTTCTCCTCCACCATCCTCCTCTTTTGAAGAAATTAATTCAAGCACACAAATTCTTTCTCAATTTATTTTCAAAATCCTAGAAATTAATTTGAAAAATTCAAGCATCAATTACATTGTTTATTTCAATTCTTTGTAGCCCATTTGAATGAATTAAACTACATACGGAGTGGAAAATTATCTATTTAAATTAAACCCAAGTATGAACGAACGATAAAACTCCGCGTCGACAAGGACTGTCCAATTTTCTGGCAGTCCTATAAACTGAATAGACTGCCAGAAGAATGGACAGTCCAACTCACAGCATGTGTAACTTTAGACTGCCCATTCTTCTGGCAGTCCAAACATACAGACTGGACTGCCAGATAGTTGGGCAGTCCAAATTTACACATGTTGTGAGTTGGACTGCCCATTCTTCTGGCAGTCCAACATACAGTAAGGACTGCCAAAAAATGGGCAGTCCTTTGTTTCACATGTTGTGACTTAGGACTGTCCAGTTTTCTGGCAGTCCATTCAGTTTATAGGACTACCAGAAAATTGGACAGTCCTTGTTTACACTAGTTGAACATCAATATTATAGTTTCCACCAATATTAGGGTTTGTGCATTATGAGTAGTCTTTGGGTGCCATCAAAATTGGACATGAGAAGAAAATTAGGGTTTAATTTTTGGATGTTTTCTTCTCATTTTCTTCTTCTCCGTCGATTGAAAATCGAAATTCGAAATGGGAAGAATATTAGGGTTTAAACCCCCATTATACTTGGAGATAGTGAGAATGAGTTGAGAAAAAAATTAGGGTTTAAACCCTATCAGAATTCTCATTTTTGTTGTTTTTGTTCTTCTTCTACCTCTTCTTCTTTTTCTTGTTCTTCTTGTTCTTCTTCTTCTTCTTGGATGAGTTGAGGAAGAAGAAGAAAAAAATTAGAAAAATTGACTTTTATACCAAAGAGTGGGATAGCCATGATCACTTTCTTCAATTGCAAACTTGTAAATAAACCAAAGTTTAAAATGGGCTAGCCATGATCATATTTGGATGTGCCCATATAATTATTTTACTTTTTAATTTTATTACAATTACATTCTACCTTTTAATTTCATGAAAAATATTTTTCTTGACAAAAAAAATATTTTTCGTAATAAAATAAATATTTTTGTGACAAAAAATATAATATGAGCCTAATAAAATTTAAAAAATGGAATATAAATATACATTTTTATTAATAAATGGAATGAAAGTCGAAAATTCTATAAAAAAAAATCCAAGCAATCATGATAAACAATTTTAATCCCATCCTAGTCAAAGTTAGGACTGGGTTTACATGGTCTTTGTTTGAATTGCTCTTGTTTTTTTTACAAACTGACAGCATAAGTAAAGGGTGTTTATAAAGACACTTCAATTTTTACTCAGAGCTAGCCCATTTTAAACTTTGTATTATTTACAAGTTTGCCATTGAAGAAATTGATCAGGGCTATCCCACTCTTTGGTATAAAAGTGACTTTTTTCTTTTTTTCCCTCTTCTTCTTCCTCAACCCATCCAAGAAGAAGAAGAAGAAGAACAAGAAGAAGAAGAAAAGGAAGAACAACAACAACAAAAACAAAAATGTTAAACCCTAATATTGGTGAAAACCATAATATTGTTATCCCTAATTTTTTTTCTCATTTTCAATTTTGATGGCACCCAAAGGCTCCTCATAATATATAAACCCTAATGTGGGAGGAAACCCCAATATTGTTGTTCAACTAGTGCAAACAAGGACTGTCCAATTTTCTGGCAGTCCTACAAACTGAATGGACTGCCAGAAAACTGGGCAATCCTATGTCACAGCATGTGAAACAAAGGACTGTCCATTTTTCTGGCAGTCCTTACTGTATGTAGGACTGTCCAGTTTTCTGGCAGTCCTGAATACAGTAAGGACTGCCAGAAAAATAGGCAGTCCTTTGTTTCACATGCTGTGACTTAGGACTGTCCAGTTTTCTGGCAGTCCTGAATACAGTAAGGACTGCCATGAAAAATGGGCAGTCCTTTGTTTCACATGCTGTGACTTAGGACTGCCTAGTTTTCTGGCAGTCCATTCAGTTTGTAGGACTGCCAGAAAATTGGGCAGTCCTGATCGACGCAGAGTTTTCTCGTTCGTGCATACTTGTGTTTAATTTAAATGGGTAATTTCCCACTCCGAATGTTGTTTAATTCAAGTGGACTACAGACAATTGAAATAAACAATGTAATGGATGCTTGAATTTTTCAATTTAATTTCTAGGGTTTTGGAAACAAATAGAGAAAGAATTTGGGTGCCATCGATCTTCTTGAGAAGGAAATTTGGAAGAGAAGAGGAAGAAGAAGAGAAAATTCCTAGGGTGGAAGAAATTTATAGGAATTTTCAAATTAACTTCTTGATTGGGGATGGAGAAATGGTGGAGGAGAAGAGGAAGAAGAAGAAGAGAGGAGTTAGGGTTTAGGAAGAGAGAAAAAATTTTGCAAATGAGAGGGAAAATTTGGGTTTGGGGAGATTTCACTTTGGGACAGCCCTAGATCAAAAAAATGGGTTGTCCTGAGTAAAACACAAAAAAATCTGGGCTAGCCCCAATCCGGGCTAGCCCTGAGTAAATTTTGAAGTGCCCTTATAAATATCCTAAGTAAATTTTTACAACAAGACAAAGACTATCAAAAGCAACCCTAAAATTGATGAGACTTTTGATTATTATTTTTTAACTAAATAATTTTTGATTGTTTTCCCAAAAAAAAAAATCCGCTTCCAACAAACAATTCAAAACAGACCTCAATTTTGAAAGATTATTTTCTCCTATAGATGATACATCCTTATAAGGGTTATTTATACTGACATCTCCTATGTTCTATATTTATTATGCAGGCATTTTCTAGTTTAAAAATAAATACAATGAGACCCCTATGTTTACTGTTAAATATACGGACCATTCCTAAATTTTGTAATTTGTGTAAATGATTTGACACTGACCACCTCTACTTTAAAAAAAATATAAAAGACAGAAGGTGTCAGTGTACTTATTTTTAAACTGTGGAAGATCCGCTTAATAAACATAAATATGGATGGTGTCAGTGTAAATAATCCTCATTTTAACTATAGGATTGTTGCTATTTTACCAAGTGCCAACCTTTATTTGGATGGAAACAATATATATACGGACATGTCTGGTTTGGTGAACTTCAAGAAACTGTGAAAGTGCAAAATACTGTTTGATCAAGTCTGGATGAGCAGGAACAGACATCGGACCGAGTTCCATCCTGGCCGACTTGTCCGAGCTCGAAGCGATATGTGACAGAACCTTTTGGTAGGGGCCACACCAAATTCAGATCAAGTTCAGTTCAGTCAAAACCGAACGAGCTCTAGATTTTTAATCAGCACTGTTGGATCTGTTTGGCGGCCAAATCAGATGGTTGACTAATTTAGAAATTTCTTAACACCCTAAAATAGGTTTTTCAACCGATTTATAATTTTATATACGTTGAGAGTGGAGACACAAATAGAGCAGAATACAGGAGATTCATGATGTCCGTCCCATGAAGCTAAAAGAAAGTCTACTCTTAGGACTCGACGTTCAAGATAGGAAAGAGAAGTCTATGCGGGAAGTCGTCGGCTTTGTACAGGAAGATCACATGGTAGAAGGGAGATCACATGGTAGAGTGAGTGATTCATCGTAATCTTTTGGTTTCTTTTTGAGTTCTGTGTGAAGGTTGAATCTTTGGACAAATGGTTCAACAGTTTTGTATTTTGTTGAAAGATACAAAGATTGACACGAGTCCATTTTTGTTCGTCCACTAAAACTAGAATATTTGTTTACCCTCCACTAAAAAATTAACACGAGTCAAATTCATCCACATAAAACCACTTTGAAAATGATATTGTTCACCCACCAAAGTGGTTTTAAACTTTAAGTTGACACGTTATGTAGAAGCTAGCCAGAACTACAACTTATATTCGAAATCTAAAAAAATTTATCGAATTTTTTTTTTCCTTTCTAGGAAGAAGAGGGAAAAGTGATGGCGACAACATAGATTTCAGTTAAGACACTTTCTACAACGAAAAAAAATGGCTGAGCCGGAGGTGGGCCCGTTTGGTAAAACGTATTTGGAGTTGGATTTTAAAATTTTATAGATTTTGACCAAATTCATATAATTATATGTTTGGTTGAAGATGGATTTGGATATGGAAAGTATGACCAAATCTAAATTTTGGATTTGAAAGAAAAATGTTAAATTTGGGAGGAAAAAATTAGTTATATTTTAATATTTTCGTTAAAGATTACTACATAGGAGGAAAGAGTTGGGAGGATTATGTCAAAACACACGGCTTAGAAAATTATGACATGTTAGTCTTCCGACACCGTGGTAACATGGTTGTCACATTAATGGTCTTTGACAAGGTGACATGTTGTAAAAAGATATATCCTTATAGTTCTCCTACGGATGTTGAAGAAAACCTCTGTACTTCCTCCAGGTTATACCGCCAGCTGTGCTGCTTCCCCCTCCTCTTCCTGTCACTTCTTCTCCCCCGACTCTACACTTGAGCTGGATAACATATGTGGCTGAGAGAGTCAAATAAGAAGAAGGAAAGTAGGGAGGAGCAGATGGGTTCAGAGCCATGGTGGAGGAGAGGAGAAGGAAGAGGCTTGATCAGAACGGAGGAATGGATGGATGGAAGAGAACTAGAAAGCACTGATCCTTCCTGTTGTGAGAACTGTAAAGAGTGAGAAAGGAGAGGGGGATCTTTGATTTTTGTGTTCATCATCATTAGAGGGAGCAACACTGGAAAAGTTGTGACGTTGATAGCATGAGAGAGGGAGAGGGGGAATGGAGGGAGGGAAGTGGCTGCATGCCTTTAGCTCACTCGAGCGGTATTTGTATCTCCAATGTCGTTTCATTACTCCGATTACAATTTCGACACGGCGGAATTTCCCGTCGTCAAACAAGACCCGATGACTGTTAAGGAGGAGATGTTACCAAAGGTCGAGATCAAGGAAGAATCGATGACCATCAGGGAAGAGATTGCTCCCAAGGTTGAAGTTAAGTAGGAGCCACCGTCAGAGAGTAGTAGCATCGGGACTGACCCTCCTGTCTGTCACGACCCGCACCCAGTGAAAGGGCACGGAAAGTAACGAACGCCCAGCCTACGCCGCAGTGTCGGCGGTAGAACGCTGTCCTGAGTCACAATATCTAACACAGTCTAAAATAAGCTCCGAATGGAAAGGAGAATAATAAGTAACTCAATCACAATACTAAGATGGAATAGAAGAATGAATCTCAAGAGAGTCACAGATAAAAGTCTAGGTGTAAACCACCAGAATAAATCTCAAGTACAACTCATAAAGTCTCAAACAGAAAATACAAATAAAGTACTAAGTCTCAGCTAGACTATAGGCAAGTCCTCAGCGACTGTGGGATCCTCCTGAGGGTCCACGTCGCCAGTGTCATCTAAGCCAATGCCATAATAAGTAGGGCAGTACTCCTCATCAATACCTGTAAAATTTTCAACATGCCCAGTCAGGACGGAACGAGAACATATCTCTCACAACAGTTCATATCAGGAATGGATATATAAAGCAAGCTATAGAAAACTATACATGAATCACTGTAAAGGAAATCAACAAGAGAGAGAGACTATAAAATGAGATATAATATGATAATAGAGAAATATAACCTTCTACATGAATCAGAGCATGAATTGGTTATGTAAACGGTCTGGGTTGCACATGAATACAGCTATGGAGTGCACATGGATACAACTACTGGGGATAATGATCACATAACCAACTACACTCTCCCTGCCCCCAATCAATACACAAGGATCAATACATGTTATGTTATTGCACATGGATATCAACTACTGTATACATGGAGCTCATATGGTCATGAGTGTACATGAATAACATATAAGTGCACATGGATAAATATGAATACATGGAGTACATGATGGCCATGATAAAGTACATGAACATGACATACTCGATGTATCCGAGAGGATAATATCGCATGGAAAGATCCAGAGAGTACTAATCCGTGTGAACATCGTGTCAGCATCAAGTATACTAGTCTATAACAAGAGAACATATCCAAGGAAGTATGAAAATATCAGAGAATGTACTCGTCTGGCAAATCGAACTGCTGATGATGAGGTGTAACTAACCTGGGGCAATGTAAACCTATTTAAAATACACACAGGTCACAACCAAGTCCACAATATCAAAAGAAATAGCTATCATGCAAGACTACATGCTTCTAGGTCCATTTTGGTCAAAGTCAACCCTCGGTCAACTCTGGTCAAACTTGGTCAACGCTGGTCAAACCTGGTCAAACCTGGGTCAACTGGTCCGTTTACTAATTTCTAGGTCATACACAAAATTTTTGGTCATTCGGAGTTCGTTTGAGTTGAATTGGATCAAGTTTGACCCAAAGTTGACTTTTGTCAATTTGGTCCTTTTCGGCCAATTCGACTAAACTAAGCTCGAAATGACAAATCAAATCTGTCCTAGGGCTCCTATAGTCATATACACAACTACAATATAATCTAAGAGAATTAACAAGCTTAAATATATATATACATATAGGTATATACACACATGTTGTCACGACCCGATCCCAAATTCTTGGGTCGACTCGGATCATGCCCAGCCTGCACCGTTGTTGAGACGGCGGCAGTAAGCTGTATTCCATATGCAGGTACAATTCAACAACATTTGAAACTATAATTGCCACAACATTTAATTTAAACGATAAAATAAACTTGTTCATTACAGAGCTTGTCCACAATTTAAACATAACATATAATTTATTTAAAGATAAACTAAAAACTCCAACTAAGCAGAAGTGTCATCATCATCTCCATAGACCTCATCTGGGAGCACAGCAGGATACAGCTCCGGGTCGTAGTAACTACTAATCAGTAGCTGTGAGTCATCAATAGGACCTATTGGGGTGGGGGATCCAGTCAGGAAAGGAGCAAGTACAATTATAAAAATTAACAATTTGCAGAATGAATAGAAACATGCAATATTAAATAATTTTGAAACAATGATTTCCAACTATAAAACAATTGTGATTTGAGTATGCAGTATCTATGACCGGTTTAGGATGATTCAATTGTATCCTATTGATACGGTCCGGCCTAACCCCGTGTGAAGAGGGGTAAGCTCGCACATTCATTATCTATTGGGCTTTGGTCATAGAATACTACGCTACTCCCCATTATTTCCGATGCAATGATTCAATATTTTACTCTAGGAGAGAGTACGTGTAACAATGTGAATTTAACATGCAAATTTTCTAATATTACTTAAACTGCGCTTAAACACAACCGTACTTGCCTTGAATTTCAATTGGACGAGATTTGTACTTCAAGTTGACGATCAAGAACTTCCTCGAAATCCTACATTTCGGGAATTTGTCTCAGAATCACAATACTAAAATGATCTAATTACAATCTCTATTTGTTTCCTGGTCAATTTTAATCTTGTTTAACCAACACAACCAAAATGCGTTTACTAGTGCGTTACAATTTAGAAACATCGATTTATGTCTATTTTCGGAAAAATTGTATCTATCATTTTATTTAGGAAAACTTGGATATTTAAATATATAAAACTATACATTTTCCTTTAAACGAGAAATATCATGAATTTCTAAATTATAGTTAATAATAATTAATATTCCTAGTTTTACGCGCTCGCACAACATCCAGAAAATCTCAAATCTACCTTTCCTACTTATTACAAAATTTACAGAAAATAAATGAATGGCTTATGCCTTTACAAATTTAATTACAATAAATTGAAAATAAGAAAGGAAACAGGTTAGTCCGAAAATAACCTATAAATTAACAAAACTAATAAATTCCATAAACATTATTAAAAGAGAATTATAAGTCTCAGAATCTGGTCCAAAATTTCATTTTAACTACTCTTCCTCAACGTCCGGTCGAACCGGTGCGTTTGCATTTCGTTGGGGCCCAGTGACCATTAAGGTCGTCGCCCAAAATAATATCGAATATCATTTTAAAATCATTTATTATTTTGCAAAATTTTCGGCAGCATCTCCTCTGTTTTTGGTCAACCCAAAAACTGGGAATGCGCCGTAAAACCTGCAAAATAACTCCAAAACTCTCATATATATAAATACCACAGAAAATTATGTTCCAAAATCCAAACCAGCATATTAAACTTAATATAATCCCAAACCAGCACCCATGGTTTCAACAGAACTCAAAGCCAATCTTTTAACCCAAGTCCCAAAACTAACAGAACCAAATACTAACAAAACAGCATCCATAATTTTCCGAAGAACCTCGGAATAAAAAAAAATGGCAACGTAATCGTTACGTTGTCAAAACCCCAAATTCCCGAGGAATTTGATTGGACCATTATCATCATAGACTAAAAGAGATTAATTGGGTCAGAGTGTACCAAGAATCGAAACCGAAAATGAAGCTCGGAACGGAAACGGGTCACAACGTCAGTACTGGAACCGACGGCAGTCACCGGGCAAACGTCGGCGAGGCAGCAAGTCGCCGGGGGTCGGGCGCCGGCCAGGGAACGGCGGTGGCCGCTGGAAAGGGCGCGGATCGGGTCGAGCGGCCCGGGGAGGTGCGCCGAGAAGGGGCGGCCCGGGATCGGGGAGTCGGGCTCCGGTAGGGGTGCTCGGCCCTCGGGTTCGCCGGAAAAGGGGTAGATTTAGGGATTTACTCAGAAATTTTGAGGAAACTTTGGAGATGGAGAGGGATGAAAGGGATTGGGGTTTAAATAGGTGAGAAGGGGTTGGGAGTTACCCGTGGGGAGATGGAGAGTCTCCCACGCCATGATGGTCGGCCGGTTGTGGAGGGAGGCAGTGAGTCGAGCGTTGTAGAAAAAGTTCTTCCGTTAAGAACAACAGAGAACCCAACTCATAAAGGAAGGTTATTCCTTCATTCTACAGAATGAATGGTCAAAAGAAAAGTTGGCTAAAAAAAATATGCTAAGTGGGTTTGATGATGAAATATAAGCTAAATGCTTATTGGGCTATTGAGTTTAGGAAAAGGTGGGTTTAACAAATGGGCCCATTCCATATGCTTTGGTTTGTTTTAAAAAAAATAAATAGAAATTGGCTTTGATCCAAATTTCAAAGGCAAAAAAAAAAAAAAAAAAATTTCCTCTTTAGAAAATAAAATTAATATTTTAAAATTCTAAAAATTTGTTTTAAAATATTTTGAGTACAAATTTGGGTTCAATATCTGGTTTGGTCTGGTTTTCAAACAAAAATCCATGTAATTATTTTGAAAAAGAATTTTACACTTAATGAAAATAGTACCAACATTTACTAATAATTCCCAATTAACTTCTAACATTATTTTTTTAGAAAAAATATATTTAGCATCTAAAAATTTTAAAAAAACTGTAACTAAATTTATGGGTTTCACACATGTGTATTTACAATACAACAAAACCCAAATCTAACAAAAAGTGATGTGTGCGTGTGTGTGTACTGGTGCTTACTGAAATAAGGGTCAATTCTGAGATTAAAATCATTCAAACATAATCATGGTATTACCCAAATTACCATACTATTATATACATATATATACAATCAAGAAACTATATATATATATATATATATATATATATATATATATATATATATATATATATATATATATATATATATATATATATATATAAATATATATATATATATATATATATATATATATATATATATATATATATATATATATATATATATATATATATATATATACAATGCTCAAAAGGAAAGTAATACCAATGGTTTTTGAAATAGGTTTAGTGAATCCAAATCTGGAATTAAAACCATCTCGACCCATTCTCAACATGTATGTATTAGCAATGGGTTTCAACGGAATTTTATATATATATATATATATATATATATATTTATATATATATATATATATATATATATTTTATATATATATATATATATATATATATATATATATATATATATATATATATATATATATATATATATATATATATATATACACATAGCTATATATAGAAAAGCATATATACTCATAATTGATGGAAAATTATGAAACAAAACCAAAAGTTGGTTCCCACAAATCCGAAACCTCATATATGTCCTGAAAACTCAGATTTTACAAACTAAGAAGTTGGAAATAAAAATATTGTATTTAACTCAAAAATCGAAATATCATATAAATCTCAATTTTATCCAATTCAATGAAAACCCTATTATGCTTGAAAAAAAACAAACAAATAGGTGATGATCCCGCGGATCACTTCCCACAAGTTCTAATTATCATATATGAACTAACAATTCAGAAAATACGGACTAAAAAGTCAAGGATCGAAAAATCACATTTATATTCAAAACTTTGAACCCGAAAAACCCAATTTTGACAAAACGACTCAAAACGCAAAATATACCAAATCAACCCGCGAAACTCGGCATACACGCTGGTCTCAACCTACGAGATACGCTCGGGTACTCTCGGGTTCGAAATCGTGTCCGTGTCGTGTCCACAGAACGTGTATCGGAATTTCCCGATACCGCGTGGTACGCGTGCGTTCTCGCTCGTTTGAGCGTCGCACACGCAACGAAACGCCACGTGCTTGTGCACGTAGCTGGGGGGGTGTCCTGGGGTAGGTCTAGGACATGATGACACGGCGACATGATGCGTCAAAGCGGCCCACGCAGCCCCCGCACCCGCGCGGCCTGCTGCGCGCACGCGCGCGCCCTCTGGCCCTCGTGCACGCGGTTCCATCCTCGTGGCTCGCTCGTCGGGCCACGCCGCGACTCAGGATTCGTCCCACGGGTCGTCTAGGTATAGGTCGACATGTTCCGGGTCCTGGAACGGGTCTTCGCTGCGTCGTGTGCGCGCACGAAATCTGTTTCCGCGACAAAAATTAACCCGAGTGCACAGTGTGGCTGACCAGTGGACGCACGATTTCTCTGCGCTCGCTCGACAAAATGTAATGAAATTTTACGGACATGTGGGCAGAGTTTTCATCAAGACGGAGCTCTGTGCGTCGAGTTATGACGCACAGACTGTAGGACGTATACGGGACCGTGCACGGGATCTCGTACACGCGTGTCCGTGTCCGAAACGTCGCTGAAAAGTGATCGATTTTCAATCCGTCTTCACAAAAGTTTATTGAAATGATATTATCTAAACATCCATGAAGTTAGAATCGAAAAACAGCAACTTTCAATCCTAAGCGGCATTTCGTCGAACACGTGCCGTAAGGGACCGACACGGGCTCGATACCCCCATCAAACGGAGTCAAAATCCCACCAAATTTCGTGGGCAAGGCTAGGGCACCTATATGGATACAAAAATGAAGAAAAAACCAGATTTTCAATGGTAGATTAGGGTTTTACCTATTGAGTGTCAAAACTCAATGATCGGGGCTCCTCGGTTGTCGTGTCTGCCGATTCTCCTCCAGCAAAACCTTCCGTCTCCACTCCAGAAATGGTCCAGCAGATCCTCCTCTCCTCGACGAGCGCAACGGAGTTCGTTTGGGAAGAAACGGACTCCGGATGAAGGAAAAAGGTGTTTTGGAGAGTTGGATCTCTTAGGGTTTCCTTGTGGAGGCTAAAAACTACGAATGAATGCAACAATGGGAGGGGGTACTGCTGTTGGGCAGCCAAGGGGGGTTCTCTAGGGTTAGGGTTTCACTTGGGCCATCTCCTACTCAATTAGAAATGGGCCCAAGTCAAAAAGCTCAAAGGCCTACATGCAAAAAGAGTAAATAAATAAATAAAAGCCTTAAAAATAATCTAATGCACAGAATAAATTCTAAAAATAAAAATAACAATTCTAATGTTTGGTTAGGCACCTATACAAGTTCACTAAGGTTAAACCAGTTGCTAGCACAAACAAGAGTCAACATATTCAGGAAATCACACAAAGGTCAAAAATAGCAAAAATCAATTAATCACTCTAAAAATTTACTAATAAAATCTAAAGTAATTCTAATGAAAATAAATCTAATTTCTAATATAGCATTAAGGTTCTAGGTCATGGTTGGCTAAGGTCAAACTACCAAGTCACCAGTCTGCAACCAATCAAATCATACTGTAAGCAATCCAATTAATAAATAGATGAAAAAAATTCAAATAAAAATCATAAAAATTGAATTAAATAGCAATTACTAAAATACCCTTGAAATTGAAAAGTGAGTGTGACAAATCTACCCTCCTTAAAATAATTTCGTCCTCGAAATTAAAATGATCCTACTCCTTCTAGGTCAGATCCCCAACAATCATGGTCTTAAGAAAACTTATCTAAATCATGCAGTTGAAAAGATATCATACATGATTATGGCAGGTAATCAGTCTGGGGTCTCGTCTAGCCACTAAAGTCATACTAGATCAAAAGTAGTCATAAGATATCAAGCATACAAACAATATGGTAGGGTACAGTAATCATCAAGATAGGATAAGGTATGGGTCAAGAACTCACCTCTACTAGGTCTGGTAGCTGGAACTCTCTCCTGGAGGTAGGCCTCGACTAGGGGCAAGTGTAGTAGGACAGTCTCGTATCTTGTGTACAACTGACCCACAAAATAGGCATAATTCTAGTCTCTTTCTACAGTCCTTCCATACGTGCCCAGGCTTCTTACAGAAAGCACAGGTAGGCACTCGCTCAACTGGTCTCTGCTGGACAGGAATCTGAACTGGATTGGCTAGTCTAGGCTGAAAGCCTGGGTACTCCTGAGGCTCTGGGTATAAACTGCTCCTCGCTCTCTTGGGACTAGGCTCTCCCCTCGTATGCATGTAATCCCACAACAGTTGAAAACTGAGACTCTGCTCTCTCATAAGCTCAGCCTGAAGTTTCTGTACCTCCTGCACATCCTGAAGGAGTCTGTAAATATGAGCTCCATCAGGAATGGCATAGGGTACCGCTCCAGGAGGCAAAGGAAGGCCCTCAGTCTCCGGCTGAACTACAGTCCTCTCCTGAAGGATATGAGATGGAGGAAAATTCTCCGGTGAGGCTACTAACACCTCCTGAGCAATAGAAGGGGGAAGTACAATCTCGATCTCATCCAAAATTGCAGCTGTGCACTAGGGACAAACTCTGGTCATGGGTACCATTCTGGAAAAGATAAGGAAAAATAATAAATCATCGGGCTGTAAGGCAGTCTATAATCCTATATGAAAACTGGTGATAAAAAAAAACAAATGAAATTAACTATAAAGCGTTGATATTCTAAAGATGATCAAAATCGAAAGTTTAAAGCACGACTGTCAATAACACTGAAATCCAAGCACACTATATATATATATATATATATATATATATATATATATATATATATATATATATATATATATATATATATATATATATATATATATAATTTTAGTCTCGACGTGATCTAAGTTGATCCAATCCAGGATGAATCGAGGTTTGGGCAAGATGGAGAACGAGGTCATTGAAGTCTAGGCACGAGTATCCAAGACTTGAAATCCATGTAACAATTGAATTAATTCAATTGAATAAGGTTCCAAACATTGGATGATAAGGGAATGACCAAGTCGACTGGTTACGATCAAGGGTTTAGAATTCAACACTATTGAAATCCTAAAGAATACTGCGAGGATACGAAAATAAGCCACTATCCTCCTTTTGATAAGGAAGCTAAACGCGATACCCTGGGTTGACCTATTACGTACAGTGCCTTGTCTTTCTGAAATAAGTGAAAGACAAAAGCAAAGAGAGTTCAAAGACGGTACTATTGAGTATAATACGTGGTTCATAGACGACGAAAATAATTCAAAAAGAATTGCCAAACTGTCGTGGATGAGACATATGCCCTAGAGTCTCATCCACGTAGAGTAATATATGAAAGCGAACCAAAGTGCACTAAGTTGATCAGACCATCATACACCGGTTCTGATTAGACAATATGTTAGTGGGTCGACCCAATAAAATATGTCATGATCAAGCTCGAAAAAGAGATAAGCTTGCAAAACTAAGGCTAAATTAGCAACATAAGGTAGTCAAAATATAAGTAAGGGAGGTAAAGATGAAGAAGAAAAATAGTCCAAGATCATTAACTAAGCTGGTCAAGCAATCAAGATAAGGTACAAGATTAAGCATTTAAGGAAACAAGAAGAACACCATCACATGTCGGTCGAAAGAATTGAGTCATGGTTGGATCTCGAATTGAAATCAAAAAGTAATTTAGTATCATGGTAAGGGTTCAAGAGGTGACAACTAATACAAGAATAAAGAAAATCAAGTTGGAGCATGAAATAAATTTGATTAAGAATCCAGTGAAATAATTTAGGGACACAGTTCTAAAGGAAGAATACTGTTAAGGAAAGATCAAATACAAACAGTTAGAAAGTCACAATAAAGTTCTAGATTTGAAGGAAGGTTGAGTAAGTCAAGATTGAGATACAGTCCCATAGTTTGGCAGACGACTAACAACACTGGAGTATATACTACTATCATAGTCATAAGTGATATGGCAATTAGTATTGAACACTTCTATCTCATTAAGGTTACCTTGGTGGCCTACCATTACATTCCTTTAAAAAGAAATTTTAAAATATCTACCTCAATTTGTATTCACTCTAAGGCTCTAAGCCTTCCAATCTAATTACGACTAACATTTAAACCCCTTTCATAAATCTCATAATAACTTTTATCACATTACTACTAACCTTTCCAAAATTTAACATTTCAATCCAACTTTGAACTCCAGAGTTAATAAATCATGAATCCATAAAATTCTATATCACTTCATAACTTTAAAAACTCCCAACTTGTCTCAAATAATCCTCAAGATAGACACTTAGCTTATCACGACAATCTAGCATTTACAGCTCAGTATTTTAACGCGCTTATCAACCATAATTTCTCTTTCTAAGTCATTGATACACAATCACTACTTCGTAAACCAAAATCTTAATAGATTTTTAAATCTTCAATCAATTGACACGATTCCAAATTTGAGATTTTTTTTTCTTCCAAAAAAAAAATCATTTTTATATCTTCCCAACCTTTTAAACCAAAATTTTAATATCATTGCTTCCACTTAAATTGAAATTCAATAAACATATACATCGCAACTTGTACGACTCAATTTAATAGTTCATACTGCCACCCCCCTTTTTTTCCATTATCAAACCACTCTATATATGTTCAAAGATGTATAATCATAATCCAATAATTCATGAATCACATCAATTCCTAAAATCGATTTATATAGATTCTAACTATTTCCTCCAGTATCAAAATATAATTTTATAATCCTCGGATGATTACTACTTAGAATCTTCAAGATAAATTTCCTTGGTAATATCCCAACTTACAAACTACTAATCATTAAATCATCCATTTAGAAAAATGCCCTTATAACTTAGTCAAAGTCTCCGTGTATTCCAATTCCTTAATATAATCCTTCTAGCCATGGATTTGACCAATGAGTATATAGAAGTGTAGCCATCTTCCTAACTTTATTAAGCACAAGAAAGTAAGGGTATTGGTGAAAAGAGTTCAAACAAGATGCAGAAATCAAGGGAGGAAGGTGGATTAAAATAAGGGAAAGGGAATTTAAATCAAAGCTCAAAATGAGATTCTCAAGGGTCGTCCCAGGAATCTCTCAGGAAATTCTAATGGTGATTGAGTATCCTCTCATTCTAACACCTTACTTCCTATACTCTATAGTAGGCTCGTAGTAATACAATTAAATTGTCGTACTACCACGACATAGCACTAATGCGAATGTGGTCCTGCATGGACCGAAGAGATGAAATCGTGTCTCCTTAACTATCTTGAAGACAGATCGAACAAAGAATCAATTACTGAAAAAGAAACAAAATCATCAAGGAGGACAGTTGTTTTCAAAAGGAGACAATTAACAACAAGAATTGATAAGAGTTTTTCTAATGTGATTGAGTACCTTAACTTATATCCTATATCCTATTGCAGGCTGTAATGATACTCTAGTTCGAGTACCACTACGAATCACACTAGTTGTGATTGTGACCTGCATGGGCCACCACTAAAAACGTGTCACGACCCGCATCCAGTGAAAGGGCACGAGAAGTAACGAACGCCCAGCCTACACCGCAGTGTCGGCGGTAGAACGCTGTCCTGAGTCATAATATCTAACACAGTCTAAAATAAGCTCCGAATGGAGAGTAGAATAATAAGTAACTCAATCACAATACTAAGATGGAATAGAAGAATGAATCTCAAGAGAGTCACAGATAAAAGTCTAGGTGTAAACCACCAGAATAAATCTCAAGTACAACTCATAAAGTCTCAAACAGAAAATACAAATAAAGTACTAAGTCTCAGCTAGACAATAGGCAAGTCCTCAGCGACTGTGGAATCCTCCTGAGGGTCCACGTCGCCAGTGTTATCTAAGCCAATGCCATAATAAGTAGGGCAGTACTCCTCATCAATACCTGTAAAATTTTCAACATGTCCAGTCAGGACAGAACGAGCACATATCTCTCACAACAATCCATATCAGGAATAGATATATAAAGCAAGCTATAGAAAACTATACATGAATCGCTGTAAAGGAAATCAACAAGAGAGAGAGAGACTATAAAATGAGATATAATATGATAATAGAGAAATATAATCTTCTACGTGAATCAGAGCATGAATTGGTTATGTAAACGGTCTGGGTTGCACATGGATACAGCTATGGAGTGCACATGGATACAACTACTGGGGATAATGATCACATAACCAACTACACTCTCCCTGCCCCCAACCAATACACAAGGATCAATACATGTTATGTTATTGCACATGGATATCAACTACTGTATACATGGAGCTCATATGGTCATGAGTGTACATGAATAACATATGAGTGCACATGGATAAATATTAATATATGGAGTACATGATGGCCATGATAAAGTACATGAACATGACATACTCGATGTATCCGAGAGGATAACATCGCATGGAAAGATCCAGAGGGTACTAATCCGTGTGAACATCGTGTCAGCATCAAGTATACTAGTCTATAACAAGAGAACATATCCAAGGAAGTATGAAAAGATCAGAGAATGTACTCGCCTGGCAAATCGAACTGCTGATGATGAGGTGTAACTAAACTGGGGCAATGAAAACCTATTTAAAATACACACAGGTCACAACCAAGTCCACAATATCAAAAGAAATAGCTATCATGCAAGACTACATGCTTCTAGGTCCATTTTGGTCAAAGTCAACCCTCGGTCAACTCTGGTCAAACCTGGTCAACACTGGTCAAACCTGGTCAAACCTGGGTCAACTAGTCCGTCTACTAATTTCTAGGTCATACACAAAATTTCAGGTCATTCGGAGTTCGTTTGAGTTGAATTGGATCAAGTTTGACCCAAAGTTGACTTTTGTCAATTTGGTCAACTTGTCGGCCAATTCGACTAAACTAAGCTCGAAATGACAAATCAAATCTGTCCTAGGGCTCCTATAGTCATATACACAACTACAATCTAATCTAAGAGAATTAACAAGCTTAAATATATATATACATATAGGTATATACACACGTGTATATACAATACAACAAAACCCAAATCTAACAAAAAGTGATGTGTGCGTGTGTGTGTACTGGTGCTTACTGAAATAAGGGTCAATTCTAAGATTAAAATCATTCAAACATAATCATGGTATTACCCAAATTACCATAATATTATATACATATATATACAATCAAGAAACTATCTATATATATATACAATGCTCAAAAGGAAAGTAATACCAATGGTTTTTGAAATAGGTTTAGTGAATCCAAATCTGGAATTAAAACCATCTCGACCCATTCTCAACATGTATGTATTAGCAATGGGTTTCAACGGGGTTTTATATATATATATATATATATATATATATATATATATATATATATATATATATATATATATATATATATATATATATCTATATGTATACATAGCTATATATAGAAAAGCATATATACTCATAATTGATGAAAAATTATGAAACAAAACCAAAAGTTGGTTCCCACAAATCCGAAACCTCATATATGTCCTGAAAACTCAGATTTTGTAAACTAAGAAGTTGGAAATCAAAATATCGTATTTAACTCAAAAATCGAAATATCATATAATTCTCAATTTTATCCAATTCAATGAAAACCCGATTATGCTTGAAAAAAAACAAACAAATAGGTGATGATCCCGCGGATCACTTCCCACAAGTTCTAATTATCATATATGAACTAAAAATTCAGAAAATACGGACTAAAAAGTCAAGGATCAAAAAATCACATTTATATTCAAAACTTTGAACCCAAAAAACCCAATTTTGACAAAACGACTCAAAACGCAAAATATACCAAATCAACCCGCAAAACTCGGCATACACGCTGGTCTCAACCTACATGATATGCTCGGGTACTCTCGGGTTCGAAATCGTGTCCGTGTCGTGTCCACAGAACGCGTATCGGAATTTCCCGATACCGCGTGGTACGCGTACGTTCTCGCTCGTTTGAGCGCCGCACACGGAACGAAACGCCACGTGCTTGTGCACATAGCTGGGGGGGTCCTGGGGTAGGTCTAGGACATGATGACACGGCGACACGATGCGTCAAAGTGGCGCACGCAGCCCCCGCACCCGTGCGGCCTGCTGCGCGCGCGCGCGCCCGCGTGCCCTCGTGCACGCGGTTCCATCCTCGTGGCTCGCTCGTCGGGCCACGCCGTGACTCGGGATTCGTCCTACGGGTCATCTAGGTATAGATCGACATGTTCCGGGTCCTGGAACGGGTCTTCGCTGTGTCGTGTGCGCGCACGAAATCCGTTTCCGTGACAAAAATCAGCCCGAGTGCACAGTGTGGCTGACCAGTGCACGCGCGATTTCTCCGCGCTCGCTCGACAAAACGTCGTGAAATTTTACGGACATGTGGGCAGAGGTTTCCCCTACGTGCTCGTAAAATTTCACGCAAGACGGAGCTCTGTACGTTGAGTTATGACGCACAGACTGCAGGACGTATACGGGACCGTGCACGGGATCTCGTGCACGCGTGTCCGTGTCCGAAACATCGCTGAAAAGTGATCGATTTCCAATCCGTCTTCACGAAAGTTTATTGAAATGATATTATCTAAACATCCATGAAGTTAGAATCGAAAAACAGCAACTTTCAATCCTAAGCGGCATTTCGTCGAACACGTGCCGTAAGGGACCGACACGGGCTCGATACCCCCATCAAACGGAGTCGAAATCCCACCAAATTTCGTGGGCAAGGCTAGGGCACCTATATGGATGTAAAAATGAAGAAAAAATCAGATTTTCAATGGTAGATTAGGGTTTTACCTATTGAGTGTCAAAATTCAATGATCAGGGCTCCTCGGTTGTCGTGTTAGCCGATTCTCCTCCAGCAAAACCTTCCGTCTCTACTCCAGAAATGGTCCAGCAGATCCTCCTCTCCTTGATGAGCACAACGGAGTTCGTTTGGGAAGAAACGGACTCCGGATGAAGGAAAAAGGTGTTTTGGAGAGTTGGATCTCTTAGGGTTTCCTTGTGGAGGCTACAAACTTCGAATGAATGCAACAATGGGAGGGGGTACTGCTGTTGGGCAGCCAAGGGGGGTTCTCTAGGGTTAGGGTTTCACTTGGGCCATCTCCTACTCAATTAGAAATGGGCCCAAGTCAAAAAGCTCAAAGGCCTACATGCAAAAAGGCTAAATAAATAAATAAAAGCCTTAAAAATAATCTAATGCACAAAATAAATTCTAAAAATGAAAATAACAATTATAATGCATGGTTAGGCACCTATACAAGTTCACTAAGGTTAAACCAGTTGCTAGCACAAACAAGAGTCAACATATTCAGGAAATCACACAAAGGTCAAAAATGGCAAAAATCAATTAATCACTCTAAAAATTTACTAATAAAATCTAAAGTAATTCTAATGAAAATAAATCTAATTTCTAATATAGCATTAAGGTTCTAGGTCATGGTTGGCTAAGGTCAAACTACCAAGTCACCAGTCTGCAACCAATCAAATCACACTGCAAACAATCCAATTAATAAATAGATGAAAAAAATTCAAATAAAAATCATAAAAATTGAATTAAATAGCAATTATTAAAATACCCTTGAAATTAAAAAGTGAGTGTGACACTGTCCCTACAGAAAACCTCAACCAGATTGAGCCTTCGTATGCAAAGTGGCTGAGAGAATGGTACATGCCTCAACCAACTATGATCCCTGGCTGTAAGGATTCATCGTCTGACAGGGAATGCCCAGTTTTATTGGAAATGCCCAGTTTTATGCTATTTTTTTTGGAATTGTGTTTTTTATATTGGAATTGTGTATATTGGGAAAGTGTTTTGTATATTAGAATTGTATGCAAAGTGTTTTGTATATTGGAATTATGTATATTGGAAATGTCCAGTTTTATGCTATTTTTTTCAAAAATTTCCCAGCTACCGACGGACTGGCGACGTGTTGAGTCTATTGTGCGGGCCGGTGTTGAGTGTTCCACCGAAGGGGTCGGCGAACCCAGGGATTAGATTCTGTATTTTGGATTGTACATTTGTATTCTGGATTCTTTTTTTAATTTTTTTCCAATTTAGCGACATTTTTAGCGACGTTTATATTCGTCGCTAAAATGTAGCGACGAAAATAAAGGACGCTAAAAACGTCGCTAAATTGTTGACGTGACAAACAATCTGATGCCACCTCATCGTCGCAAGAATGTCGCTAATGTGTTGCTAATCGGCGACCACTTAAAAACGTCGTAAATAATGCCGCCAATTAGCGACCTTATAAATGCCGCTAAATAACGTCGTCGTAGCGACATTTTCTTGATTAGCGACACGCTTTTTTCCGTCGTTTATGAAACGTCGCTGAAAACGTCGTTAAATTAAATTAGCGACGTTTTGGCCGAGTTTAGCGATATTTTGGAACATCGCTAATCTGACAAATTTTTGTAGTGGAAGGACGAAGTAGTGATGCACTTCATGAAGAGTTCATTGGTGTGGCCCTTGATTCCTTTCCCATGCAGTATGTCTTTGATGAAGCTCCATGAAAGTCGGTCATAAGCTTTGGACATATCGATCTTCAGCAGAATGAGTCTTTCTTCGTATTGAATCTTTGTATCGCATGAATGACTTCTTGGGCTATTATGATATTGTCCGATATCTGCCGACCTGCAATGAAAGCATTTTGACAAGGCGAGATCAAATTGTCCATGTGTGGTTTTAGTCTGGATGTAAGGATTTTGGATATTGTTTTGTATGCCACATTGCATAAGGAGATGGGACAAAAATCCACCGGTGATGTTGGAGGTGCCTTCTTTGGAATCAGAGCTGTGTGTATAATTGATGCCGAGGGGAAGTGATGTATTGGTAAAGAATTGTTGGATGGTGAGAGCGAGCTCTTCTCCAACAGTATCCCAGTTCTTTTGGTAGAACATGGCCGAAAAGCCATCTGGGCCTGGTGCCTCCAGAGGACTCATATTCATAATAGTGTTCTTAATCTCTTCAATTTCAGGAACAGCCCCTAGGGCGTTGTTGTCATCTTCAGAGATCTAGATAGGAGCAACTATGATGTCAGGATCAATGGAGGATGAATTACCCGAACAGAAGATGGATTTGAAATGCTGTAGGATTGTATTAGATATCAGACGGTGATCGGAAGTCCAAGTCTGTAATGCCTGTGTTTCGTATTACGTATCTTGGTATACGTGTACGTATTTTAACTCATATTGCATGTCTCCCTATTTGGTTTATTTGGCATTTTCATTGCTTGGTTCACCTTAGGATTGGTTCGGCTAGGCTTGGGTTTGCTTATTGGTTCATCATGAACCAAGTGGAGAACCCCTACCTACCACCATCATCTCCTTTTATTAACCCCAACCACCACTCTCTCTCCTCATTACTTCTTTTCTATTACTTCTTCTTCCTCATCCATTACTCTTTTTCACCTACCAGGAAGAGAGCTAGGCAAGTGTAACTTACTTCATGGAGGAACTCACATTTTATTGTTCTATTTTCTTCTCCACATGATTCTAGGCCTCTTTAGTACTTAGTATTTTCAAATTCCATGGCTCATTCTATATAGATCTAAGTTTCTAGTATTTTCGATTTTTTTGGTTTTGATCTACTAAAATAGCTTATTTTTGAAAACTAGGAGTTCCATGTGGAAGGCCTCATGATTTTGTACAAGTTTGGTTTTGGGATGGCCGGATTTCACCAAGTCCTGGCCGAGATGGAGTTTCCTTGAGTTCCTGAGCTTTACGCATGTTTGACCTTGCCATATGGAGAAGATGGAGTTTTACGCACACGTTTTACGTGCCAACGTACTATTCAGCCTTTACGCTCACGTCTTAACGTGATTAGCGTAGTGCCCTTTTACGCACACGCATCGCGTGCCAGCGTACTTCGTTTTACGCTGAGTATTTCGATTTTATGCTCGGGGCCTTCCCCCTTGCGTAAAATCGGGCTAGCGTAAAACCTGGCTCGAGCAGAATCTCGTGAGCGTAAAGTTGCCCGAGTATTTCCTCGCGTAGAACTTGCTCGCATAAAGTTTTGCCCAAGTGTTCACTAGCGTAGAGTTTCACTAGCGTAGAGTTTCGCTCAGGGTTTGCGTGCGTAGAATTCTACTCGCGTAAAATCTTACGAGCGTAAAGCCGGGCTAGCGTAAAACCCCACCCGCATGTACCCTTGCTCGCGTAGAGATATCTTACCTTGCTCTTGCTAGCGTAAGCCACTTTACGCTTGAAGGCCCCTCAGTCTAGCGTAGTAGTACGCGCGTAGAGACTTGGGTCATGAACTTAAAAATCACGAATATATATATATATATTTTACGCCCATTTTATATCCTTACGCCTTTTGTCATGATTATCTCAAATTGCTGTTGCGACGACTAACATGGCATGGTATGGCAAGTATACCTGACATGATTATCTCGAATTGCTGTTGCGACGACTAACATAACATGACATGACCTGACAAGAATGATTGACCTGGACACCGTGAACGATTGTGTTTGTACAAATAAACAAGTACTGTCTTGCATCATGTTTAGGACGGGGACCCCTGAATACCACGGTCAGGGGCACCTACTGAAATTGACTAAGGCTAATTAACTAGAACAATTCAGTAGACATGAAGAGATTCTCAGCTACAGGCAATCCCGTTATCTGGGCACATTCAGTGGACTTGTAGCCTACCGACGAGTATGGCGCATTTCTAGCACACAGTCACGTGTTGCATTCTTCATAAACGGACATTCGACCTGGATAACTGGATGGTCTGCAGGGCTTGTGGATGTTGGAATAATTTTATTGCATCTTGCTAGTAACTAGGCCTGTGATAACCCTAGTTAGTTAAAGTATCAAGCCGTATTCATTGCTTGGCCAGGATTGATTGGATGAGATTTAGCCCAGCTTAGTCTTGCCCCGATCCTGTACAAGGTTATCACATGACTGTTTCTGCTTGCCTTAACAATAATGATCGGGGGTCCAGTTCTGTTCAGGCGAAAGGTTACAACTCCGATCCTTGTTTGGTTTAAGAGTTGTAACCTGGCTCCCGGAGCAGTTCTGTGTCCTCTCTTCGTTTATTATCTTATCGCAACCCCATGCCACGTTCGTCGTATTGTACCTTACCTTAATACCATGACTATTTATGCTTACCTTTATAATAATGATCAGGGGCCAATTCTGTTCAGGCGAAGGGTTACAACTCCGGTCCTTGTTTGGTTTAAGAGTTGTAACCTGGCTCCCGGAGCAGTTCTGTGTCTTCTCCTCGTTGTTGTCCTATTTGTATCCCGTGTCATGCTCGTCCTATTTTACAAGAATATGACATGACATGGTTACCTATGATTGCCTTAACAATAAAGATTAGGGGCAAGGTTCTGTTCAGGCAAAGGGTTACAACTCCGGTCCTTGTTTGGTTTAAGAGTTGTAACCTGGCTTCCGGAGTATTTCCTTATCCTCTCTGCATTTATTGTCTTATTTTTACCGTATGCCAATACTAATCATTTACTTACCAATAGTATTTGAGACGGGTTTCTATTCAGGTGAAGGACTACAACCCCGGTCCTTGTTTGGTTTAAGGATTGTGACCTGGCTACTTGAATGGTTTCTTCGTACTCAGTTTACTGTTGTTATCTCTATTACTATCAGTTCTTTATTTATTATTATCTTTAATACTCTATTGTGATATGCTGGTTTTAGTTTCTAAGTGAAGCCTCCTTTGTGGTACTTGCTCTTTTTGGGGTCTGACCCAGCTGGTTTTGTATGGCCAGATATCGGAGCAGCACCAGAGGATCTACCTACCTTCCAGCCAGATGATGACCACCAGGCGTAACCCTGGCAACGAGTGAGTTCTTTTGTTCTTCCACTTTATTATAAAAATTATTCTTTTGAGGCGTTTAGCCGACGAGCACGTGTTAGCTCGTAATGCACCTTATTTACTATCTGCCTACGGGCTGTAACATGATTGACAGATCCTAGGGTTGATCATGTATGACTAAACTCTTGCTAGTCCTGACATTTTGTAACGACTAGCTTCATGATCAGCTGAATATGTAATGTTTGGGACGCCTTACTATTGTATATTTGGTGATCTTACATCTTGTAACACTTACTTACTTGCTTGTGATTGAGACACTAGGCTTGTTCATGACCATAAGAGACTGTTGGCTTGTAGTTAAACCCTCATGTATCTAGACAGCCGTGACCGTATAGCGAGGTGGGTTGCACTTCAATATACGTAGCTGGCTATGTCTGCCCCCGCTCTCCAGTATTCTGGTTCTGGGGCGTGACAAAGTCCCATCCATAAGTTGGATGGATCGGATCTCATTCTTCTTCTTCTTCCTGGTGGTTGCCTTCAGGTGGAAGAATTTGATGTTCATGTCTCCTTCCTTTACCTACTGGCATCTCACTCGTTGTCTCCAATAAGTATCTTCGATGGACATGAGATCATTGAGTTCAGCACTGATTTGGTTTTCGATGGAAAGTAAGTGATCAGAGTGTGGACTGGCTTCGATGTTAAGGAGTTGCCGCTGCAACCTTGTAATACGGTGTTTTATGTTGCCAAATTGAGTGTGACCCCATTGATGAAGCTTTGCTAAAGTATATTGGAGTTTCTCTTGAAGGGATGTACCATCGTTGGTTTTGGCTTCCGCCCAGTATGTCGATAGAGTCCCCGTAAAGGCGTCTGTCGTCATCTAGTACGATTTGAAACAACGTGGCCTTCTTTTGGTGATCATCTGGTTATTGGTGTTCAGCAAGATGGGAGCGTGGTCACTGTTGATGAATGGCAGCATGGAGACCGTGGCGTATGGATGGAGTCTGAACCAATATGCGTCGGCAAATGCTTGGTCGAGGCGTTCTCTGATGTTACTATCGTGTCTTCTGCGATTAGTCCAAGTGTACACGGGTCCTTTTGTGAGCCCTTGAAAAAAATTATTTTAATATTATTACTACCGTTATCTTTATCATAATTTCTAAAAGGATTAAGCTATAACTATATATATAAGTAAAAATAGAAAAGGAGAGGACTTTTGCAATTGATTAAAAGCCTAGGGACCTTAGCACAAATTCTAAAATTCAAATTCTCACCTTTGGCCGATTACTTATATCTGTTTGAATTCAGTTCGAATTCAAATCAATCCCTTCGAGCTCGAGAGTTATCTATAAGCTGGGTATATATACTAGGGAGAGTTTGATCAACCGACCTCTTCCTTTCTTATCCAAAACTGTCACTCCCCGATCCTGATATACGTATTCTTTCATAAATTCTGTATATGGTATCCCGTATTTAGCATGTGCATAATTTTATTTATTATTATTTAATGGTTGCATGTAGCTTTTAAGCATGTCATTAGTGGAAGGGTTGGAGCATGTTTAGAGATTAGGATTTTCTTAAGCCAACCCAACCCCTATTTATATTCTCTTCCTCACTCTCTCTCCTCATTCACTCTTCTATTTATTTTTCTCAACCACCATCCTTAGGCAAGTATAACTTGCTCAAAAGTGGAGATTTGTGCATTTTTTATTCTTGATTTTTTTCCTTTGATATTATTTGTCTATATTGTTCTTCTCTTCATTCTCTACAAGTTTAGTTCTTGGAGTTTTTGATTCTAATGGCTAGTTTTGTGTAGATCTAAGTTTCTAAAACTAGGGTTTTATATATTTACATGGTTTTGATCTATCAAACTTGGTTATTTTCGAAAACTAATGGTTCTAGGTTGTAGAAAATTTGATTCTACACAATTTTGACCTTTGAAAAGTTAGATTTTGACTTGTTTTCAGAAAGTTATGGCCAAAATAATATTTGGACAATTTCTATGTCATCTGCCCTGGTTTTGGCAGGGACGATGAATAGTGCCGAGCCGCATATGGGAGTGCTGCATAGTGCCGTATAGTGCCGAGCTGCATATGGGAGTGCCGTATAGTATCGTATAGTGTCGAGCCGCATATGGGAGTGCTGCATAGTACCGTATAGTGCCGAGCCACATATGGGAGTGCTGCATAGTGCCGCATAGTATCGAGCCACATATGGGAGTGCCGCATAGTGCCGAGCCGCATATGGGAGTGCCGCATAGTGCCGCATAGTATCCGAACCGTATATGGGAGTGCTGCATAGAGCTGCATAGTACCGAGCCACATATGGGAGTGTCGCATAGTGTCCGAGCCGCATATGAGAGTGCTGCATAGTGCCGTATACTGTCGAGTCGCATATGGGACTGCTGTATAGTATCGCATAGTGTCCGAGCCGCATATGGAAGTGTCGTATAGTGTCGCATAGTGCCGCAGAAGGCTGTATAGTGCTGTATAGTGTCGCAGAAGGCTGCATAGTGCCGCATAGTGCCTATTTTGGCTGTTTTTGGCTATTTTATATCCTATTTGGCTGAATTGTGGCCAGAATTTCTTCCAACTTCCAACATAAAATTTATAGATCTTTGTCTTGGCTTCAAGAATCTTCATGTCTCACTTTAACCAGAATTTATATGTGACTTTGGCACTTTGTGCACCTTGCTCCTTGTGCACCTTTTACCTTGCACATTGCCCGTGCGCCGTTAGGGCCACTTCATAATTTGTGAGCACTTCATACCCTAAGTGCATAGTACCTTCTTGTTCTATTTCCTCTTGTGTCTTGGTCCTCATTCCTGATCTGACTCCTATATGTATGCTGGATAACCCTATGTGTGTACTATGGTACAATCTATGTGAGCACCGATGTGCTATCCTAAGTGCTAAGTGTTCCTATGTGATACCTGTCAGTACCTCCAAGAGTCCAGCATTTACATAGCAATTGGTCAGTAGCAATGATGGGGTATGTGCTGTGTGTTGTATTACACCAAGAAGGGGGTACATATGTATGACTCTATGAGCCAGTACGGATCTTCTTGGGGTACTCGTACAATATACGACATTTAGGGGAGTGAGCATGTGACCACGACATGTGAACTCCGAGGATAACCTAGGGATTAACTAGGAAACTAACTTGGTAGATGCATTGGGTGGGAAGAATCTCGAGATCGTGCCGTACTAGCCACCCCAGGCCCAGTCCTGACGTGTCAGGTTGGCCGCCACGGATATGGTTTCACTTGCCTATAGCGGATGGCTATATCCGACTCCTACTAGCTATGTGTTATATATTTTAGCGCGGTAGCCCTCCGGGGGACCGGTGCATAATCAATGTTCTATATGTCTTATGGTTTGGCTAGCCCTGCTGGGTTGACACGATCTGAGGATTCCTTTTAATCAGTATCGCGGGGATAACTCCGCAAAATATAGGAAGCCGCATGAATGAATGGTCGCTTAAAAAATGACTTGACCGTGCCTTGTAACTTTCGTTAGTAGCCGAGGGACATGGACTGTCTTGGTGCGTGGTCCAACCCATGTCCTTGTTTGGTTGTTGGGTTGGGCTATCGTGCTAGGACAGGTTGTGGACCGAGGTTATGACCGGAAGCTTTTATTATTACTAGTATTATTATTTTGTGCTTGGGTCTTATCTCACTCTTTTGTGCTTCCATGTGGTACTTGCTATTCGGGGCTGACCCCGCTGGTTTTGTTTGGCCAGATCTCGTAGCAGCGCCTGAGGATCCAAACTTCCTCTCCGACGTCAATGGTGTATACTAGGAGCATGGCTGGCGGGGGACTCGAGTGGGTTTCTTCTCCACCACTCTAGTATCTTTACTTATGTTCTGGCGTTTAGCCACCGGCACCTGTTTAGCCGGCTAATCTTGATATTTTGTCTTTGCATAATTTGTAATTAAATTAGACTATAGCTAAATACAATTATGTACCTATGACTCTCTGGGCTAGCTAACTTATAAAGCTAGATCCCCATGATCATTTTGATGATGCGTCGGGGACGCCTTACTGCTTTATCTTATATGATCATTATTTACTGCTTCTTGTTTGATTGATTGAGACCTAGATACTCTGTGAGACCATAGGAGACTTGATTGTAGCATGCACCCCCTTGTCTCTTGACAGCCACGATCACCGTATGATGTTTATATACCTCATATGGAGTAGCTGGCCTAGTCCGTCTCTGTATATGGGTATTGGGGCGTGACAAGGTTTTATTGGTGGCCCATGCAGGTCTGATTTTCAGACTTGTGGGGTATTATTATTATAGTAGTCTCAATCAAAACTTGTTCCCTTTGAATCTCTTGCCTCGATTTCTCTTCCCTCACCTTGATTGATAATTTGAATTGCATCCTCGAATCTTTCTCGTCCTATCATTTGATATCATGTATCTTTCCCTATAGGGGTGCTTCGTTCTCAGTAGCTGGTGAGGCCAACATGGAGGAACGTCCAGTAGAGCATGGCTCGACGGGGCAGCAGCCGGAAAGAATACCTTCTCCTGACCAGATCCGAGTGGAAGTGATATCAGAGCCACTGGAACCGCAGGTTCTAGAAACTCCTGCACCCCCAGCGGTGCCGGCAGCGACGACAGTGCCTGATGCTGCAGCACTCCTGGAGGTCATCCGGGGATTCCTGGCCACTCAGCAGCGTCAGGTGGCAGTCCATCAACAACAGCAGACCCAGCAGCAGGAACAGAATGTGCTACTGAATCAGGGGTTACAATTAGCCCTTGAAAGAAGTGTCAGAAATGATTCGGGAGCATCGGGGAGGTTTTTTCGACTTAACCCGAGATACTTTGACGGCACGGAGGATGCCATCATGGCGGATGCTTGGCTTCAGGATATCGATGCCATATTGACCGCAGCAAAGGTTCCAGCAGAAGAGAAGGTTGACCATGTCAGACTGTTACTTCAGGATCTCGCCCGCGACTGGTGGGCATCGGAAGAGGTTGGAATGAGGCGTCCTGTTCCTTGGGATAGCTTTAATACCAGATTCAAGGCCAAATACTTTGGCGTGGTAGCACGGTATGAGCTACAACAGAGGTTTATCAGTCTCAAGCAGGCTGGTAAGACGGTGGATGGTTATGCGACAGAGTTTTGCAGACTGAGTCGGTTTGCACCGACGATGATAGCTACAGAGCCAGAGAAGGCGATGAGATTCCAGCAAGGACTTCATTTGGAGATTCTACAACTAGTAGAAGGACACGACTATCAGACTTTTGACGCTATTTTAACGGCAGCTCGGAGGCATGAACTCACCCAACAAAGGTTGGTGACAAGACATGGGGGCCAGAAGAGGTCCCATCCCCAGAGTAGGGGCGGAGGAGCAGTACAGCGAACATCGGCGCCAGCACCCGGCATCCGTATTAATGAGTCAGGAGCGTCGCGGAGGACGGCGGTGTCAGAGATAACAATACCAGTTCGGCATCAGCAGCAGAGGAACCAGCAGCAGCGCCAGGGGACGCCCATTGGATGTACTTACTGCGGTAAGGGAGGGTACACTAGGGATGTGTGTCATTCAGCTAACGGATTATGCATGAGGTGTGGCAGTCCGGACCACAGGATTGCCAATTGTCCTATGATGCACAGGCCAGGAGGACCAGTTCAGCAGTTTCCGGCGTTTCCAGCTCTGGGGGCAGCACCGAACAGAGGACCGACATTGGCCGTAAGGCTGCTAGTCCAGCTGCCGACGCAAGCTCAGATGTTTCGCCAGGCATAGAACCAGGAAGGCCCACAGAGGCCGCAGTGACAGCATGGTCGAGGAAGGCAGCATGAGGGAGCTCAGCAAGGCCAGGGCCAGGCCTTCACCTTATCACTGGAGGATGCACTAGCTTCAGGCGACGTGGTTGCAGGTATTATTTTTGTTACCTCTTTTCCTGCAGTAGCATTATTTGATTTGGGGGCTACCCACTCTTTTATATCTGCACGATTTGCGACACGTATTGGATTAGAGTTCGAGGCATTGCCAGAGAGGATGAATATACTTACTGGTAATGGACTCGTAGGAGTTACCAGAGTGTGCCTAGCATGTCCGATCGTAGTGAGTGGGCGATTATTGCCCGCATCTTTGATTAAGTTCCCTATGGGCAACTTTGATATTGTCCTAGGCATGGACTGGTTGAGAGACAGTCATGCGACGATAGATTGTCGGGGAGGTAGGGTAGTATTTAATGTACCTGGCGTTGAGGAGTTCGTCTTTGTTCGATCATTGGAGGATCGACCCAAGGGCATCGTTGCAGAAGCATTGGCAGAACATGAGCAGATACCAAGAGTGGTCAGAGAGTTTCTTGATGTATTTCCAGATGAGCTTCCAGGTTTACCACCGGTGAGAGATATGGAGTTTTGCATTGAGTTGAATCCTGGAACGGAGCCTAAAGTCGGCAGAGTTTACAGAATGTCGCAGTCAGAGTTGGACAAGTTGCACCAGCATGAAGAAGAACTGAAGGCGAAGCAGTTTATCCGAGACAGCGAATCGCCCTGGGCAGCACCGGTGATTTTAGTACCCAAGAAGGATGGATCGACGTGAATGTGCATTGATTACCGGTAGTTGAATGCAGTAACAGTGAAGAACAAGTATCCGTTACCAAGGATTGATGACTTGTTTGATCAATTGAGTAAGGCCTGCATTTTCTCTAAGATTGATCTTCGATCTGGATATTATCAAGTGAGGGTCCGGGAGCAGGACATACCTAAGACAGCAATTAGATCGCGGTATGGGCATTATAAGTTTCTGTAATGCCATTTAGACTGACTAATGCCCCAGCCGTATTCATGGACTTGATGAACCGTATCTTTCTATCCTATTTGGATAAGTTTGTAGTTGTGTTTATAGATGACATCCTCGTTTATTCCAGTAGTGAAGAAGAACATGAGAAACATCTTCGGACAGTTTTACAGACCTTGAGGGAGTATCAACTATATGCGAAGCTTAGTAAATGTAAGTTTTGGTTGGATCGTATTTCGTTTTCGGGATACATTATTTCTGGAGCAGGAGTGTCAGTAGATCCGAAGAAGGTTGAGGCAGTAGAAAATTGGCCAGTTTCGAAGACGGTAGCAGAAGTGCGTAGTTTCTTAGGATTGGCAGGTTATTACCGGAGGTTCGTGGCTAATTTTGCCAGGATTTCGGCACCCTTGACGCGTATGACGCATAAGGATGTAGATTTTGTTTGGTCAGCAGAATGTCAGACATCATTTGAAGAGTTGAAGAAGAGATTAATCTCAGCCCCGATCTTGACACTTCCAGTAGGATCGGGAGGGTTTACAGTGTATTGTGACGCATCCGGGAAGGGACTTGGGTGTGTATTGATGCAGCATGGTAAGGTGATAGCATATACATCTCGACAGCTTCGAGACCATAAGAAGAACTATCCGACCCACGACTTGGAATTAGCAGCAGTAGTGTTCTCGCTCAAGTTATGGAGGCACTATTTATATGGGGATCGAGTGGAGATTTACACTGATCATAAGAGCTTAAAGTATGTATTTACCCAGAGGGACCTGAACATGAGACAGAGAAGATGGTTGGAATTACTGAAGGACTTTGATGTAAATCTTCAGTATCATCCAGGCAAGGCGAATGTGGTAGCAGATGCCTTGAACAGGAGAGGTGGTGCATTCGTTTTAACCTCGCAGAGGCATATTTTGGAAGACCTTCAGGAAATGGGAATTAAAGTGATCTTTCCACAAGATACAGGAGTTATGGCCAGTTTGCAGATTTATTCTACTTTAGTAGAGAGGATCAGAGCAGCCCAGGCAGAGGATCCGCGGATCCAGAAGCTTCGATTAGAGTATGAGTCAGGTCTCAGGAAGGAGTTAGTAATCCATAAGGATGGTACACTTAGGTTCGGAAACCGTTTTTATGTACCAAGTGGAGACCTTCGACAAAAAGTTATGTCAGAGGCTCATACTTCTCCTTATTCCATTCATCCCGGAGGCACAAAGATGTACCAAGATATAAAGCAACACTTTTGGTGGAATGGCATGAAGAAGGAGATAGAGAGGTTTGTATCCAGATATTTGGTATGTCAGCAAGTGAAGGCAGAGCAGCAGAGACCAGCAGGATTGTTACAGCCGCTTCCTATTTCGGAATGGAACTGGGAGCACATCACGATGGACTTTGTGACCGGTTTACCTAGATCTCCGACCGGTCGAAACGCAGTTTCGGTAATCGTGGATCGGCTCATGATGGTTGTGCATTTTCTTCCTTTCAGAGTAGGGCAGTCTACTGAGCAGCTGGCAGAAATGTATATGAAGCATATCGTGAGGCAGCATGGTGTTCCAGTCAGCATAGTACTAGATCGAGACACGCGGTTCACCTCTCACTTTTGGCGAAGTTTGCATCAAAGTTTGGGTACCAAGTTGAGGTTCAGTACAGCCTACCATCCGCAGACAGACGGACAGTCAGAGAGAACCATTCAGACCTTGGAAGATATGTTACGGGCTTGTACTTTGGACTTCAGCAGAACTTGGGAAGATCATCTTCATTTAGTAGAGTTCTCTTACAACAACAGTCATCAGGCAAGTATCCGGATGGCACCGTTCGAAGCATTATATGGAAGAAAATGCAGGTCCCCTCTGGCATGGGACGATATGGGAGAATGAAAGTTGTTGGGGCCAGAGATGATCACACAGACAGTGGAGACAGTCAAGTTGATCAGAGAGCGGCTTCGAGTCGTGCAGGACAGACACAGACACTGGGCGGATCAACATCGTAGGCCTCTAAAGTTTGGTGTTGGTGACCAAGTTTTTCTGCGAATTTCGCCTACTCGGGGTGTCATTAGATTTGGAACCCGAGGAAAGCTTAGTCCAAGATTCGTTGGTCCTCTTGAGATTCTCGTTCGGGTAGGCGATGTTGCTTATCGGCTTGCCCTTCCTCCTTCGCTATCTGGCGTACATGATGTGTTTCATGTATCTCAGTTGCGTGGGTATGTCCCGGATCCGAGTCATGTCCTCAACCATTCAGAGTTAGTCGTTGGTACCGACCTAACTGACGAGGAATAACCCGTGTCTATTTTGGACCGGCGAGAGAAGGTGCTCAAGAATCGGACTATTAGCCTTGTCAGTGTCGCTTGTGGCCATCACTCTCGGGGGGAGTCAACCTGGGAGTGCGAAGACGAGATTAGATCTCGGTATCCGTACTTGTTCGACTTAGAAGGTATGTTTCTCCTCATGCCTTGGTAATCTGTTTACATGCTTGTTTTATACTATTTTGAAATATATGATCAATGACTGCTAATGATAGGTTGATTGCGTAGATTGTAATTGCACCTTGCTTGTCCGGATTCCTCTATCATTGTCTTGGCTGAAATTCCGAGGACGGAAATTTTTGAAGGAGGATAGTGTCACCCCCAATTTTTGAATTAGAGATATTTTCGTCATTTTTTAAGTTTTATAATTTTTAGGGATTTTATTTGATTTTATATAATTTTTAGGAATTTATTTGATTTGGTTTGAATTTTATCCAATTCGGACTTAAGTTGGAGACCCGGGTAGCCTGGACACTAGTGGGACCCACATACTAGCTGGACTTGGCCCACATACCATCCTAACTAGGCTAGAGACCAATAAACCATACTCTCATGGCTTAACTAGTCAATTAGAGGCTTAATTAGTCGATTTAGAGTTAAACCGAAACAAACCGAACCAAACCAAACCCGAACCGAACCAAACTAAGTTTATTGGGTTGGGGGCCTAATGGGTCTCCACCCAAAACCCAATAACCCCCCCTTTGGCCGGCCACAAGAGGAGCTCCCCCCCTTGCTTCTTCACTAAGAAATCTCTCTCTCCACTCCATTTTTGAGTTCTTCTTCTTCTTCCTCAAGCTAGCTACTTTAGGTAAGCTTTTAATCCTTCATAAATTTCTCTTTTGCTTTATTTCCCTTCACAATAAATGTAGAGGAAAGGATTCTCTACACTTTGCCCCTAGAATTTGTAGGTTTTCCTAGAAATCTAGGTTAGAGATTTATTGGGGGTTTTCCATTAGAGGAGTATATATGTATATATATATATATATATATGTGTATGTATTTACATATATATGTATTTATGTGTGTGTGTAGAGAGTGGTGGTGGTGGTGTTGTGAGAGAGTGTGAGTCATGAGAGTGGTGGTGAGAGTTTGTGAGAGTTTGGGAGAGTTTGTGTGAGTGTGTGTGTGTGTTTGTGTGAGTGTGTATGTATTTATATACATATTTATATGTGTGTGTATATATTTATATATGTATAGATATGGGGGTATGTATTTATATATATATAGGTGTGTGTGTGTTGTGAGTTTATATATATAGATTAGGATATGTGAGTGTATAAATTTATATATAGATATATATATATATATATATATATATATATATATATATATATATATATATATATATATATATATATATATATATATATAGATATATATAGAGAGAGAGATAGGAGGGAGAGGTAGAAGGAGAATTAGAAGAAGAAGAAGAAGAAGGGCAACTGCAGCAGCAGCATTGGCAGTAGCTGCAGCAGCATTGGCAGTAGCTGCAGCAGCATGCGCAGCAGTAGCAGTGGCAGCAAGGGCCACAGCACCAGCACCAGCAATGGCAAGCAGCTGCAGTAGCAGTCCCCCCCCCCCTATTTAGCCCCTTTAAGTCCCCTTAAACCCCCCTATATATATATATATATATATATATATATATATATATATATATATATATATATATATATATATATATATATATATATATATATATATATATATATCCTTCTATATATATATATATATATATATATATATATATATATAGATATATAGAAGGATATATATATATATATATATATATATATATATATATATATATATATATCCTTCTATATATATATATATATATATATATATATATAGAATAGAGAAAGAGAATGATAAAAAGAAATAGAAGAAGTTAGAAGAAGTTAGAAGAAGTTTAGAAGAAGTTGAGAAGAAGAATAGGAAGAAGAGTTAGAAGAAGAATTAAAGGAAGTAGGATAATAAGAAGAAGGAGAGGAGAAGGATAAGGAGAATAGAAATTAGAAGAAGAATTAGAAGGAAAATGAGGAGAGGGGAAAGGAGAGTATTGGTATAGTGAATGGGGGAGATTAAATTAGAAAGGTTGAGAGGGAATAGGTTTTGGTGAAAGGGTGAAATCGAGCTCCGAGTATCGGAACGCGATGAAACTTGGGGAAGACCTAGAATACGTGAATTAGACTTTGCGGGTAGGCTCCCGAGTTGAAATCGGGGTTGTAGGACGACGGTATCGCGCCGTACCATTGCGTATCTTGAGATATTCAAGATATCGGCGATGGGCCGTAAGATGAACTAGACGTCCACTTTACCTAGGTATCTTGGTAGGTAACGTATGTATAGGCTAGTATCCTATTACCCTAGGGAGCACGGGTCAAAATACCAAGCGTAGGTAGGCTAACTTGATATTCACCTAGGCTAGAAATTTACCTTAGAAAAGGGTAAATTAGGATATTGGCCTACGGCCAAGATTTGAGTTTCGAAGTCCAAGATGGACTTGGATATGGGTTGTAAGGGTTGGTAATGATTAGAAATAGTCGTCTAGACCTAGTCTTGACCTCGGTTGACCACGGTTGACTTTTTAGACCAAAAGTCAAATATGGGTCAACACTTTACCCAATTTAGTCCCAAATTTCATTAAACTTGAGCAGTTGACCAAAAGTCAACTATTAGTCACCATTGACCTAGGGTTGACCTAGAGTTGACCTAGAGTTGACCAGAGTTGACCCGATGACCAAAAGTCAACTGTAAGTCAACTTTCGACCTAGTTTGATTCGGATTGACTTCCAATGTCCTCCTATGACCAAGGTTGACCTAACTAGACCTGTCTTGACCTAGTATGACTTTGTTAGGCCTAATATGACTTAGATTGACCCTGTACAATCTAGTTTGACCTTGTTTGACCTAGATTGACTTAGTTTGACGTATCTTGACCTATTTTGACTTAGTATGACTTAATTTCACTTCCAAACCATTATATTGATACAGTATTCCATCTATAGGTCCTCGAGACACTGTTCTTGGACTCAGTCGACTTATCCATCACAGCACAGGCGAGTACATTCTCTGATAATATTTCTGTTTTATGATATCGTCTTTGTTTCTAGTATTTAGTGTAGATTATCCTTGTTCTCTTGACACATTGTTCACACGGATTGATATTTGTCTGGATCCCGTCATAAGATGTTATTCCTCTTATATATGGTATACACTGGGCAAGTCTTCATTGTTATTATTCATTGTATAGATACGATTCCTGCGTAGGCTCGTGACCTCCTCAGAGAATACGTATCATGACGTGTCATGACTGGATCCACTATATTAGTCAGGGATGGGGATGTTAGCGTAGATATGTGATCAATACCCCACAGTATTGTATTGTATCATCATTATATAGTATTAATCATACACTCACGTATGATTAGCCAGGCCAAACATTGTATCAAGTTCTAAGCCGATCACATGTTGAAACTAATACTAAACTCACATAGATATAGTTCTAGATTTTTGTACATAATTTATACTGTTTTTCCTGTTCTTACATTCAGATTACAGTCTTGACATGCCTTACCATGTTTCATGTACACATTATTTACTTCGTAGATTCTCTTTATTTACTGCTACATTTTCAATATCGTCTAACTAGAACTGTTATTGAGATTTGTGCTCGTTCCATCCTGACTGGATATGTTGACTAAATTTTACAGATTGTGGCGAGGAGGATTGTCCTACCTACTACGGTCCGGTTGACATAGTGGGCGTAGACTTGGAGACCTTGGTTCAGCAGGGCTTAGCTCCGCCCGACGAGCCTCTAGCTTAGTTTAGTTAGACTTGACATTTTGGACTGGACCTTGTCTCCAGCTTGCTACTTATGTTATTATATTATATTTTGGATTGTATTAGAGACTTTGACTTAGACTTGTATATTATTTGTGTTTGGACTTGACAGGTTATATTTTATCGTCATGTTGTCTTTATCTTTCAGTCTTTACTTTATCATCTTAGAGTTGTGATTGAGCACTCATATATTATCATTGCTTGTCCTCCGTTCGGAGTTGACCATATTTTCGACAGGTTTTGATATTATATATAAAATGTGTTAGAGTAGAAAACCTACAGTGTTCCACGCCGTTTTTACGGTGAAGGCTGGGTGT